>JAPYZJ010004270.1:0-14040 GCA_030522765.1 Ophioninae sp. B BG-2022a | reverse complement strand
AGGATGAAAAATCGCGACCGAAAATAAACCGAGGCTCGCCGCCGAGGCAACTGTAAAATAAAAAATAAAAAAAAAAAAAAAAAAACAAAGAATAGCGCAGAAAAAAACAAGCGAAAACAAAAAAAAAAGGAAGGTCGGTAAATTAATTTGAATTCAGGAACGAAAGTCGTGCGGGCAGAGGGATGAGATGCACGAGCGAGCACACCGAGCCCCGGTGTGACCCTAGGCATGCGGTGGCGCGTTTTGCACCTCCCTCAAGCCTCGTTGTTGCCTGACCGCGGGTGAACTCCGCCGGCAGGAGACAGAGATCGAATGGCCGGTTCGGCGGATACGCGCGCGGAGGGCGTTACTCGTGATACAATTTCGTCGTGTTCCGACAGCTCCGGTAAAACCGAGAACACGTTTGAGTCCCTCGTGGAGAGAGCCCGTACGTCGCCCTGATCGCTCGTTTCCACCTGGATAAACTCTAGGTACCCACAAACGTGACACCACATACAGGACCATTCACGAATGCTGGATTTCCCTCTGGATGCCCACACAGCGAAAGATAATTTTTTTTGAAAATTTTACAATTAAAAATCGCCATTTTGTTTAATTTTTTGATTGAAATACGTAGGGCGTATTGTTGCGAGCAAAACGCTTTTTTCCCGGACGTCGTACGATGAAAATTGACCGAGATATCGCGTGCTGAACAAATATTGGCGTTTGCTCAGCAATTATTGGCGTCTGCTCAGCAAATATTGGCGTTTACTCAGCGCACGATATCTCGGTCGATTTTGGTCGTACGACATTCGGAAAAGAAGCGTTTTGCTCGCAATGATACCCTCTATCCGCTCACCAAGGGAATCCATGGAGTTTTGAATCATCCTGAATACATACATATATATTTGCTCATTGTGTTCCGCGTTCGTGCCAGAGCTCGACGAAAGTTTGTGGCCACAGTTCCTAACTGCTAACGAACGCGAATATCTCTCTGGTAAACGGCAAATAGTCGTAAACACCGTGGCATTGCGTGCTGGACGAACCTGCAGCAAACGCAACAACGGAGTACCGGAATACTGTTCGGCGCAGCTGCCATTATTTCGGACAGTGACAATGAAGTGTTATCAGAGCGTAAATTGGCTGGTAAGTATACAATCTCTAAGCTCGTAGTAAATAAAAAAAAATCATGGATCCTGCCATAAATATTATTTTTTACACCACGTACCCGTCTATCTAAAATGGCTCGAATCAAATATCAATCTTCTGGAAATATTTCGAATTCGTGTAAAATTGGGGATGGGAGCCCTTCGAGTTTCGGGTAGCGGATTGCGATCGTCAGGATCCAATATCAAAAAGGCACCCCGTTCATAAATCAAACTCTCGTACATCAGCTTGAATCGCATTATACGTCGATCATCCCTTCGCACTCGTAATTCATCAACTTTGCTCCCGTTACGTTCACCTCCCAATTGGAAGGGAGTAACAAGAGTCGAAACAAAAAAACAAAATAAAACAATGAAACAACCGAACGTCGGTTCGTTCCAATCAGTTTGCCGGAGACTAGCCAGAACCTTTGTTCCAACGGGAATCGAAACGTTCGGCGCATTACGATTATTTTCGCGCGACTAAAGCGAAACGAAAAGCTGGCTCGTTCCAGCCTTTTATTTCCAGGTCTCTTCCATGTTTTTCTTTCTTCTTTTTTCATTGAAAATCCTTTTTTCAACCCCCCTTCCCCGTCATCGTTCCGTTTCAATTTGTAGCTACGAACCAGTTCGGTTTTTTGTTTGTCGGGAGCGAACGAGGCAGTTTTTAAGTGGCTGTACCAGAAGGCTTTGTTTTCGGTCGAAGGGGTCCAACGGAAACAATCGTTGGTGATAACGAGGCCTGGTCCTCGATGACCATCACGGACTTTGTTAACCGATCGTCGGGTTTATTCGTTGCTTTTTTCTGGTAGCACATTTGCGAGGTGGTCGATGGCCTCGGGTCGTCGAAAGGTCGCTCGTGTGCGTCAGCTCCGGTTTGTTCTCGCTGATTGCAGCAATCCCTACCCCAATCGCCCTTATTGTTGGTCGGCTCACCACGGTTCTCCTCTTTATTTCCCATCATTTTCCCGCCTTGTTTCCAAAAGACGAGGGAAAAATGGTTGGCCCATAAAAAAGAATACGGTAAATTGTGGATCCTGGAAGGATCAATCATGAGGACTTCCGGGCGAAGCCAATGGCGAGTGGAATTTTGCTGAACGAAAACATTCGGAAAACGCGAAGACCTTCTCCCGAGGCGATGTAAGGAGGAGGAATTGGCATCGCCGAGATCAACAAACAGCAACGGGGCAATCTCTGATTGATGGAATTCCATCTTTTTTACCCCAATCCCCCCTTTCTCTCTCTCTCTCTCTCTCTCTCCCTCGTTCATGCAGTTCCTCTCGCGAACACCTCGATGTTCTACAACAATACATGGCCCCGTTCAACGATGGAAACCGAAGGAGAAGAGAGCGAGAGTTTTCTGGTGCTGTCGGCTGCCGTGAACGGCTCTACCCTGGGAGCTCGCATTCCGCTCTGATTCGAACCGATAATAGCTCGGAATTCCACGAATGGATGTCTCTGTATCACGAACACACCCTACACCGACTCACTCTTTGGTTGTACTGATACTACGTCTTGGACTTCCAGGTACCTTTCCAGGCTATTTCGGCTAACGCTCTCTTTCGGACTTCCGACTTGATGGAACACCGGAGGAGGAACATGGACGAGTCAGCGATAAACGTCCATCAACCCTAATACTCAGGAATTAATCAAATGCGCGCGGAAGTAAAAGATGGCAATCGTCCAATTGTTCCTGGAGATGTTAGCTCATTGGGGGTGTTAGAGCTCATTGGGAAAATCATTGGAAAGCTTGGATAGTTGGTGTTCGTAATTCGACTTCATCCAATTGGAAGCTGAGAAATTCTGATCCTAAAAGATTCCGGAAAAATTTTGATTTGTTTGGTTTCCAACCTAATCAAGGAAGATCGCAACCCAGAAGGAATCCGAATGAACTCATCATGGAATTGTTCCTGGAAACGTTGGGTAATTAGGGATGTTAACCTATTGGGTATGGAAGGCTTGATCCAGTTTGATTCCTATGCGGAGAGACTCTGATTCAAAAATGATTTCGGAAAACTTCCAATTTGGGTTTGTTTGGGTTCCAAGCCACGGAAGACTGATCCAGAAAGCTATACGGCTCAGACTCGATGTCACGTACATTCAATCCTGCCACTCAAGATTGGAAAACCGTATCAGTGGAGTTTGTTCCCAATCCGCCATTTCCCAGTTCCCATCTCTCTACCCATTGTTGCATATTTAACACAGGCCGAATGGGGTCGTACAGCAAAAGCGATAAGTAAGTTCCAGACGCGAAAACCGGTGATGCCGGATCAGGCGTCTCAAGTGGTAATTGCCGGTTTCACCTATTTCAGTGTAAGAACGTAGGGATCGGAAGAAAGTGGGGTTTAGAAAGGTAGAAATCAATTGAAACCGTTCTTTCACCCGAAGCGGTAATCGACCCATAAAAAATAGGGTACGACGTGAACCCGTGTTAACCCAAGTGTGGGATCAAGACCCGATCCTTTTCCTTTCTCTGAAAAGAAAACACCTCCAAAGAGGACACCTCTTACCTTGGATATTGCCACGATTGGATGACTTTTGTGAACCCCCACGTCATTTTTTACTTATCAGTCGTTTATTTCGATAATTCCTGATCTCTGGTAGCCACATGTACATACCTGCAACAAGAAGACAAGAATTTGGTTTTTTTAGTCACAGCTCTTTGGGTCGCAATGATTTTTGTCTTATTGTAGGTTGGTAGGTTGGGAAGATTGTTCAGGAGGAGAACTCGGAGGCTCAAAGTTCTACGTCTCGTTTCCAACCAGGAATTAAATATTCAATGGTCCGGGAGGCACACAGGCACGCATTCACATGTGGGTTACATACGGTCTCGTGTGTAAGCTCGAATATTTACGCTGCTACATACACGCTTTGTCTCTACCGGCTGAGAGACCGAGGTCACGCACCGGCTACCGGTCTGTGATAATGCTCTCGTATCTTTCAACTCTCACTGGCCCCCCCGCTCTGTACATATACTCCAAACGGGAGAGCACTCGTGCCGGCTACCAGCTATACGCGTTTGTGCAAAAGAAAGAACAAAAAAAAAACGAGAAAACGGGCACGAAAAAAATAAAAAAATATCCACTCTGGGCCCGCCCTAAAAAAGGGGAAAAACGATCATGCGCATGCGCACAACATCGCACTTCGATTTGATGCAGGACTAAAATCGCTATTGCTCTATCAAAAGTGCAGATCAAAATCTGGAGATTGTGTATCTTTGAAATTCATTCGTCATTTTTTATTGCTTTATTTTTCTGGTTTTTCCTTAATTTATTTGATCGTTAGTTTATTAGTTAATTTTAGCTTATTAGATTCGTTAGTCTTCTTTGGTTTTTTATTAGTTTAATTCTATTTTTCTAGGGATATACGAAAATTCGGTTTCATATATTTTTGGTAGGATTTTTTTAGAACAATTTCGCGAATGAGTTTCGGGAGTAGTAATTTTTTATTCACGGGTTTATTGATTCATTTATAGAACCACAGATTTTTCGCTAGTATAAAAAAACGATGCTAATGCTTCATCGTTTTTTTGATAATTTTTTTACTTCAGTCGAAGTCAATTATTAGATTATTCAATTTTTCAATTCAATCAATGTCAATTAGATATATATTTCGAAGTCAGTGAATTATTTTTCCACTACTAAAAAAAACCTTTCCTCCCAGTCATCAACAATACTCAAAACTGTCAATTTACGAATTCATGCATTCGAAAATTTTTCCAAACTGCCAGAAATAAATAATCACCGAAATATACCTAAAATCACGTGGGTGTCTTCGAAAATCAATACTTTTCAATTGGTAGACCGGAGCATTGAATCGACAATTTCTCGAGTGCCCGAAACAAGATCGATAAGAAGAGAGAAGGTAGAAGTTTCGTTCGCAGTCGATTCGTCGTTGCCGGACTCTGGATATTCCGAGGGATCCGCGATAATCTTTCGGATTGTAAAGTTTGGGTCGTTTAGTTGGTCGCCTCGGGGGATGAATTCAGGAGAATTGCGAAAGCGCTACGAGGGTGAATGCTCGACGTTCAAAAATCGTTTAATGACGCGACGTCTATTAAAACCGCGTAGGGAAGGTGGCTTAAAATCCTGAGGGAGAAAAGTGTATCCTATTGTGGAATGGCCATTGTAGCGAGAGGTTAATCTATACGATTGCAATAATAATCGGGAAACGAGACTGTTTGCCGGTGACTGGATATACGTAGGTACAGAGAAAAGCACTTTTCCCGTACAAAGAAACGTCATCTGGCGAGAAGTGCCGGAGACTTCGTACAGACGTCTTTTCCACTAGGGATCGTAAAAACCACCGGAGTGCATCATCGACTCGGTGAAACTGTAGTTCAACCGCGACGCGTATAAACTTATGGATGTTCGAGGGACATCCACCTGACTACTGAAATCAACCCCTCGTATTTCGTTATCCATCAAAGAGGATACGGCTCTGTCTGATTAACAGCGACATCTTGAGGGAGCCAAAGATCAACCCTTACCTCTCGGTTGGTGCAGTCTCAGAGGCAAATTTGATCAACCGAGTTCGCGCCGAATTAAGGGAAACGAAGGAGCTGCCGGAGGCTCCTATCCCTCTTTCGAAACTTGTTACTTCGAAACCCACCGAACCCTCGAAACTTCCCAGCATTCGAAGACGAACCAGTTTTTCGCTTGATTTGACTCACAAGTGAGCTTTATCTCTTTTCGCAATATCGAACAGTCCAAAAGATGTGGGTCAAGAATAGACAGTGGAATGGTGAAGACACGGGAAGTTGGACCTAGCTGGATGGTCGGGAAGATACAAAGAGGATCTAGTGGGGGACATACGCGAAAAAGTCAAACCCAATAAAAACCCTGGATGTTGGTCAAGAGAGGTCTTCTGGAGATAACGAGACATCTTGCAAACACTAGGACACAAAAGGACAAACCCGAAGCAAAAAAACCTAAAATATGGTCAAAACGTACTAGGAAAGGGATTCCGAAATCCCAAAAGGAAGTTAGGCTAAACCGTAGGTTCCCGAAGACACCAAGACACCTTGGAAAACATAAGGACACGAAACACAAGGCACGTAACCCAAAAGCTGTTGGTCAAGATCATCAAAAAGACCAAAGACCCAGTTAGGCAAGTAAGATCCTAAAGAGATCAAGATGACCAGTTTGTAAGGCAGGAAGAGGCCTTACCTCATCCGTCCAATTGGGACCTCTTCTCCAGTAGCTACACTAGAGCAGTGTCTAGGAGGGCGTTGTTCACCGAATTACGAAGCTGGAAAGCACCGAAGGAGAGCTCGCGGCCACGAGTTCGACGCTAATCAAGTTTGCCATCGCTCAAAGTACGAACAGAGAGTTTCAATCCAAGTGGTCGGGTTGGCTGCGCAGCCAGAGGTGGCAGAAGGAATAGAGAAGGGTGAACCGAAGGGGATGTAGAGGAGGGAGGTTTCTACCGGAGAGAGTAACGTTCCCAATTGGAACGGCTGCGAGAGGAGCCAGAATAGATGGAGTACGAATGAGGGAGGTTGGCTTGCGTTGGTTACATTGTGTATTCATGCGGCGTATATCATCCTTTGGGCCGCGTATACCACTCGGTTTCTGTCTATGTGAGGACCCGAGGACGTTTCATGGGACACATATCCGCGTACCGTATTTCCGAGACGTACGATAACACCGTGCATTGGCGGTCGAGTCATTCGCGCACCCCTCCCCACCCCCGCTATTACTGCCAGCGCACCTGCTATTTCAACTGCGATTTGTGACAGTGCGCCAAGTCGAGCAAGAGTTATAACGTTCCGTGTCCATTCAGGGCTGATGGACCGAAGAGCTCCGCCGGGAATGGATAATGAAATACGTTGGCCCTCCACGAAGGGTGGAAACGATGGGCTGCGCAGACCTGTCTCTTTGTCGACCCGATGAGTACCTGTGAGGAACGATCTCGAGTGGAGAGAATCCGAACGATGGAAATGGACGAATCCAATTCGACTTGGATTTGTTGGGGTTCGGTAGGCTTTACAAAAACAGGGTTGCGAGATCAATGATACTGGAGGAGGTTAATTAGCTTGAGGTCGTTTGGAGACTTGTAGGTTTCAATGGCTTGAGCTTTGATTTGAATTCGTTTGATGACGACTTGGATCTGGTAAGTTTGAATTCATTGAAGTTCGGGAAAGAACCGTTTCCGAAGAATTAACCCAATCAAGTCTGACGATGGTGAATAAGATAAATGGCTTGAGTTTGTTTGGATTCAGTTGGGTTTGAATAGCTTTGGATAAGCTTGATGACGACTCGGATCAGCTTGGGTGAGTTTGGGTTCATTAGGGTTCCTAAATGAATTGAAACAAGCCTGGAGGGAAAGACGAATTCGCTGGGGTTCGTTTAGAGTATTTTGGGTCTGCTTAGGTTCGTTAGGATTTTAAGGAACTTTGAGGAAGTCTAAGTTTTCTGGGGTTTTTGGGCAAAACCGTTCCAAAGAAAACACAAACTAGCTTTTGATCCTGGTTGAGGCTCCTTATAGGATTCTAAGATTGGGTTCTTCTGTATACTTTTAGGGTCGTGTGAATTCGATTTGATTGAATTTTTCGTTTTCATTGGATTTTTTGTTTTAATTGAATTTTTTTGATTCCCTTTAGGTTTCTTTTTTTCCTCTCTCGATATCCGTTGAGATCAATGGCTCTTCCAGTTTCCACGATGATTATCAGTACAACAATTATCACGTTTTAATCTCGGCACACGTTTGGGCCAAGATATCATCGATAGAGTGTGAACGAGGGAATAAGAAAGCAGCGAAATTCCAGTCCAATATCGCGATAATGAAATACCAGTGAAAAAAATGAAATCGACATTGGCTTCGATTGAACGACTGGAGGTCCTACCAGGGCTTTGATTTTACATCGCAACTCGGCTCTTTTTTCAGAGTAACCAACCGAGAGGAAGGGAAGTGGGGAGGGAGAATGAAAGAGGGAAAGGGAGTGAATTGAAGTGAGGAGAGTCGTACTTAAAACATCTTTCTCTCTCTCTTTCTCTCTCTGGTGTCTATATACTTCCGTTTTCCCTCGTTGTATACACACCGGTGGTACGGTTGGTGAAGCTAGCACGCGCGCACTTTAAAGACCCGTCGAGTAGATACTAACGATTTCCCGCTCGACCCAGTTCCGCACACGAGAAAGCCCAACGGGTTTCGCGGGTTTGTTCCCTAACACCAACGCCCACCGCGAACTTCTCTCTGTCTCGGAGCGCGTTTCGTCAGAGAATGATGCTCAGAATTGAAACTTTCGAGACATCGATTTTCGAGGACGGTCCTTGTATTAGCCAACCTCGTACATCAATCTTTCCCCCTGACGCTTCCGAATCTTTCTCTTCAAATCTTTCCAAAAAAAAAAATAAAAACCCAAGCGTATATATGAAGCGGAAACTTTAAGAGGGTGGCTTAAGGGGTTACACCGGGGTTGCAACGAAACCGTACGCAGTCTGTGACACGCGTACTAACAGGCTACAAAGGTAGAGAGATTTTCCTCTTTCGTGTCAATCTCCTTTTTTCATACACGAACACACATACACACACTTCCGGTACGACGTTTTTACGACTGCAAACTCCTCGTCGAATCGAGACGAGTCCTCCACGACTTTCAGGCTCGTCGTAAAGAACATCTCGCAAAAGAGAAAAGGTGAGAAGGAAAAAAATATATATGAGAAATCGAACGATCCCGATCGTAAAAAAATCATCCGAGGCTGCGGGGGGGGGGTTTGGAAAAAATGTGGAAACGACATCTTGGAAAATCTAAAACAGCGGAAAATAACGAGAAGTCAGATCAGTGTGTACCGCGAAGAGAAGTAGTGAATAAAAGCTCTCTTTTAGCCCAAACCGTCAAAGGATCGATCGGTTCCTCGAGCTGCCAGGGCAAAAGTCAATGCGTTCATTTTCCGTGGAGAATCGGAAAAGCTGCGAGACACAAAAAAACGAGGGGGAGCGGAGTGGGGGAGGAGGCGATCGGGTGGATGAACTCCGTGCAACCGGAAAAAATGGCACGACAGATTGCCATTGAAATCGCTGATATAGAGAAGAGAGTATAAGACACAGTGACAGTCGATTTTCGAAAGTTATAGAAAAGTCGAGGGGAAGGAGGATAACGAAAAATAAATGAGGAAACGATAGAAAAAGAAAATAGAAAATTGCTGTGACTGAGAACTGGGAGAAAGACGATGTCGGAATATAATAAAAAAAATAAGAACAATAAATAATAAGCAAAGAACTGAACGATATTAATTAAAATAAAATTATTATGATCAGATAATTAATAATTAATTAATTATGAATAACTTCATCATCCATTCATTGATTATTAAATACTTAATCATTTATTTATTAATTATAACTTACTTAATACTTTATTTTTTTTATAGTTGTTTCCTACATGAATACAATTTTTCTTCTCTAAAAAGCAACCTTTTTCCTTTAAGAAACTGCTTTAAAAAAAATACCTTTTTTTTGCAACTTGCTTAATATTTGATAATAAAAATATATTTAAAATAAGAAAAATGAAAAAACGATTATTTCCGGTTGAAAAGTGTATTCTAAAGATAGACCAGGCATTTTTTTAGATTTTTTCATGAATAACTGTGGGTGTGGTAGCGCGAAGACAAAAACGACCCAGGTTCACGGGATTAAGGTGCTTCAAGTACCATCATGGGTTCATCAGGGGTTCATGGTTAACACATCTGAATATTAATTATTTTGAATAATCGGTTATCAATTTTGGGCATTCGTGGGCAACGTGGCGCCACCTGTACGCGTCCCATCACGTGGGTTGGCGTCAAGTACTTTTCGGAGTTTCGAGGTGCACACAAGTGCTCGAAAATGAGAGAGAGAAAGAGAAAGGGAGGGCGAAAGTGCACTCGGTATCACCCTGAATAGCAAGGTTTGCACGTGCCATCGGCCAAAAAAATTCGGAGCCAGCCATTCCCTATCTACGATCTCAATGTACGTAAACTAACCCGCGACAGTGCGAACCCTCATTTTAAACGTTTTGGCCCCTTTACTATGGAGTTTGAAAAAAAAACGAAAAAAAAGTAGAAAAAAGAAAAACACTGCACGGCTTCCACAACCAATCCTGTTCCGTACAGTGCAATGGGTCAGCGCAATTTTATCGCTCGCGATCCTGCCTCCACGAAGGATTTGTTTGTTGCGTGTAAAGTTGTAACTTTTTTTTTGTTGTTTTTTTTTTCAAAAGCCATTAAACGGAGCGATAGTTTTTTTTTAAAGTGTAAAAAAGTAACGGTTTTACGGGATTATAAAAATTATGGGGAGGGGGAAGGTAGAATATAGTCAGATATTTGGATACAAATATATCGGACATTGGGATTTATAAATAATCGCTGAAAAATCATTTTTACTAATGATACTAATAATAATATTTAATGGAGAAAAAACATTTCAATATTTGAGAAAACAAAAAAAAACATATTTGAATCCAAATATATCAGACAATAGGAACTATAAATAATAATTGAAAGCTCATTTTTACAAAATACAAAAAAACATAAAGAAATATAAAAATACGAAATTTCGCTACTCAAACAAATTTTGAAACATGAAAAAACAAAAAGAAAATTGATAACTCATATTAAAATAAACACAAACCTCAAGTATCAAAAAATTTTTTTTACAATATTTGAAATTCTCATACCAAAAAAAATATTCTATTTCTTTCATTTTACTATATTTTTCCATTTACCTTCCCCTTACTTTTTTGGGTTTCAGAATGTCTTTCAATATCCAAACCGGAACTAATAAAATCCCAAAATGCCGAAAGCTTTTATTTCCCTCGAATTTGAAGAAATTGAAAAAATCGTAGTTTTGATAACTCGATCGAGAAACGGCGTTTCTTCGTGAGTTTAATTAGCTCGAATGGGGTCAAGTACACGAGGGTGTGATTTCGGGCACAAGGAAAGCGGAAGTGGACGAATGAGCGTCGGGGCCAGAGGGAGAGTGGTGGGGGGAGGGAACCGGAAGTCGTTGAGTACTTTCGTCAAAGAATCTCTTTTCTCTCGGTTCTCGTATACTTCTGAGACGCACGAGTTCTCGCACACACTGGCATGCGCGGGTTACACGTACTCGAGGAAGTGAGCAACGCCGAGTTTCGTTATTCAAAAGACGACGCTCCGTCATCGTTGGAGGGGGGCTTGACGGAATTCATTCTACAGATATACAAAAATCTCGCGACCCGCTTATTACCACGAGCGGTTTTCTGTGATTCTCGTTCGGAGGACTTTTTCACATTTGCCATCGTCCGGGTTGTTTTTTTCTCCACCCTAAACGTCAAATTAGCGCCATTCTCACGATTGCTTGAATCTCCCTTTCGAGTTTTCATGAAAAAAAAAAATTACTGAATGAAATAAAGCCTCCTGTGTGTGGAGGCTCAACGAGAAAAGCAGCCCTTCTCTGGTCATTAATCTATGAACCGAGGGGTGAAAAGAAACAAGAGAGGTAAAGGGAGGGGAGGGGAGTCACTTTTTCTCGAAACAGCCTAACTCCAACCTTATTTTAGACGCCGGAGAAACAAGAAAAAAAAAGGGAAAGAGAAAATCCAGTGTGAACGACTACGAGGCTCGGGGTACTTTCGTACCGACCCGCCATCAATTTTCCAGTTTCCTCTTGAGGGAATCTCGAGGTCGCAGGTGTCCGGATTCAACCAAATCCCGCAAGTATATGCCTCCCGATATATACCGGTGGCGTCGTCTGTTTATTATTGTCAAATGGATTTGTACAATTCTCAACGAATGCAATATACAACATGGGTTAATAATTGGAACCTTATTATATACACGTAATAAAAAAGAACAACTATTACAATATAATACAATGATGATTTTAATAAATAAATAAAAACGATAAAAGCAAAAATAATAATAATGCATATTTATATAACATTTGATAAAAATACTGCATCATTATTATAATATTCTATATCAAAAAAATATAAACAAATATATATCATATAATTGTTTAGAATATAAAAATTTTTATAGATATTATGAAGTTATAAAACAATTGTAGTTATTTAATAATACCACTGTTAACAAATAAACTAAATTCAATAGTTGTTGAATTTTAAATCACATTGAGGAATCAGTACGAATTCGCATTTTCGTACTGTTTTGATTTTTTATTTTTTGAATTTGATTTTTTGTTATATTATAAAAAAACGATATGTTGATTGATAATAGATAGATTCATTGAATTCACATTATGTATACGTAATAAAAAATGTATTATCAAAAACGACATCAACAATAATTATAAAATATATTTATAAATCAAATAAATATATTATATTTCCACTATTACTATCATTATTATATTTTTTTATAATAATATGAGTATATATTATTATATTATAGTAAGGAAAAATATTACTGTTTAATAATACAATTGTTTACGTATTAAATCATGTATATGAAACTCGATACATTTTATATTATATTAATATGTTAGGCATAAGTGTTTTTTTTTCTCGTTCGCATATATGTAGGATATATGTAGGATATATGGGGTCGATAGCCAATAACTCATTGACATTAAACTCGGAGGGTGCGTCCGAGTATTTCGCAGGAGAGACTGATCAACGACTCCACTTCCGGAGATAAATGTTCTCGATTACATAGGCTTGGTTGGTGCCCGAAGCGATTGGCCAGCTGTGATATCAATGGGGTACAGAAATCGTTGGAGCTTTCCAATATACACGAGAAAGAAAAGCAATGGAAAAGCTCATCTTTCTCCACTCGAAAAACGAGTCCGAGTGGCCGAGTGGATCCGGACTCTGTTTTGCTTTCATCTGTCCTGTGGAAACTCCTCTGGGACTCAGGCGACTACGTCCCCCCTTAAAACCCCTTTTAAGGGGTTTAAGGAGTTTTGGGGGGTTTAAGGGGGAGATAGAAATATCTCCTTCCGGTAAGAGAATACACAGACATATCCCTCGGTTCATTTCGTCCCGAGCGAATCGAGACGGGAATATAAGGCAAACGCTTAACGAACGAAGTGCCCGGTACTTCCGGTTAGGAAGCTGCGGGAGCCTCAGAACCGATGAAAAGTTTCGTAATATCGGAAACTCCCGCGATCACAAAAGTTATATATACCCTACCTTCGTTCCCTATCCAAACTTTTGTTTCCACGGCAGTGTTCCGGCGATTCCTCATTCCGCGATCACCTGCAACGAGTTGCCACCCTCTCAACCTCGCAGCCCACATCCTGGCCATTCTAGACAGTTGCTCGGCTTCTGATCTCTTCCTCGTTCTCTTTTCTCTCTTTCTTTCTCCCTCTCTCTTTTTTTTAGTTATTTTTAGTTACTTTATTTGTCTTTACTTTAGTTTATTTATTTTTTAGGATTAGTTTAAGTTATGAATTTTTATATTTTTGCGATTAGTTTTAATTATGAATTGTTACATTTTTGCGTTTTTTTTTTGTCGTTTTAGTTAAAATTGCGTTTTTTTGGTATTTTTGTTGGATAATCGTTTAGTTATTATTTTGTTAGGCTTTATCTTTATTTTGTAAACATATTTGTTTAATTATAATATTTAGTTTGGTTTTGTTTAATTCAATTTATATTACGATATATAATAATAATAATGACAAAATGAATTAAATACGTGTATGTATATATTTTATGAATTAATAAATGAATTAAGATCCATCTATTACAATTAAAAATTATTAAAAAATTAAAAAATTTAAATAATTTATAAACAAAAGGAAATCGAGAAGAAAACTAGATGTTGTCAGTGTTACTAAAATTTAGTCGATCTTTTACCCCTCCACCCAAAATAATCGTAATATATATCTACATTCTAGAACTGATCCGTTGGCCGAGCGGGCTAAGGCGCGGCTAGCGGCCAGCGGATCAGGAGGTCCCGAGTTCAAATCCCGGTAGCGGTCGAGATTTTTCTTC
>JAPYZJ010004269.1:0-14043 GCA_030522765.1 Ophioninae sp. B BG-2022a | reverse complement strand
GAACAAAAAAATAAAAGAAACAAAAAAAAAAAAAAAAAAAAAAAAAAAGCGGAAGAAAATACGTGCGGGAGAGCAGGGGGAGAGGAGTTTCGAGGCGCGCGTGGCGAGATATGCCCGAGACGACCTGGCGAACGAAGGGGTACGCACGGCTCTAAAATAATAAACAAGCGGCTTGTGAGACGCCCGAGAGTCTTCGGGTTGACGAAGAACTAGTAGCCTCGAACCGTATACCCCCGTCTGTATTTCTGAGTGTACACGCGCGATTTTACATTCAACAGTTCGTTGAAGCGGAACAACGAAATTTCGAGCGAGAGAAAAAGAAATAATTCTCGAAAAATTTGAAATTTCGATTTGTGTGTAAAAGAGAGAGGGAAAGAGAAATGACGATGATAATGATGATGATTAAGTTCATTTATGCCCTGATACAACTACGAGCAAAATAATAATAATAAAAAATTGATAAATTGGACAAAAATTAAAAAAGTAAAAAAGTAAAAAGATACAATGATAATGAAAATAATGCGTAAAAAGAAAAAAAATTTAATATATGAGTAATAATAGTGATAGAAATATATAATAATATAGGTTTATATAATATTATTTATATATTTATATTTATTTATATATAAATAATATTATAAATATATAAATAAATAAAATATATAAAAAATGAATTTTTATTATTCAAGTTGACCACTTTTTTATTATTGTTGTTTCATTATCGTTTATTTTGCATATTTATATATATTTATATTTATTTATATATAAGTAATATTATAAATATATAAATAAATAAAATATATAAAAAATGAATTTTTATTATTCAAGTTAACCACTTTTTTATTATTGTTGTTTCATTATCGTTTATTTTGCATATTTATATATATTTATATTTATTTATATATAAATAATATTATAAATATATAAATAAATAAAATATATAAAAAATGAATTTTTATGATTCAAGTTGACCACTTTTTTTATTATTATTGTTTTATTATCGTTGATTTCATATATTTACATATTTATAATATTTTTATATGTAAATAAATATAAAAAAAATAAATAAATAAAAAATATATAAATATATAAAACAAACGCAAACAAACCCAAAAAATAACTTAAAAACTGCTCAACTAGAATAATAAAATAATTATCAAAAATAAAAATAAACAGAAAATAAAGCCAATAATTCTCCGAATGCAATAAATAATGACAGTAAAACTATTATTATTTTTATACAATATTTATATATATATATATTAAATTTTTATATAATAATAATAATATTTATATATTATTATTATTTTAAGAGCGCGGGAGAAAGAGAGATGATGATGATGATGATGATGATGATGATAATGATAAAGAATATTCTGCTTCCGTAAGGACCACCTGGCAAAAATAAAAAACGAAAATAATGCTCGTGGCCAATACTCGGAGCGGTGACCGTTCACTCTCGCACTGGCTGGAGCATCGACCAGACCGGAAGTCCGATACTACTGAGAGTTTGCTGCGGATATGTTAGAACTGAGACAATCGAATGATGTTTAATTGCTCCATATATGTGGGTCCATATTGCCCCACATATACTCCAAAATCGTAAAAATGCAGATTTAATTAAATATGTATTATTCTAAGGTCCAGAAGGACTAATTTTTCGTACGGGTCCATATTGCCCCACATCGTCCTGTATCTATGCTAAAACCGTGAAAATAAAGATTCAATGGACTAGATTTTTTTTCTAACAACCAGAAAGGCGCATGTTTCGTATTGAAACATTAATATATACAGAATTAACGGTTTGCTAATTTTCGTCTCGCAAAGCTGGTCCATATTGCCCCACAAGTGGTCCATATTGCCCCACATTGTCCTATCTCTATGCTAAAACCGTGAAAATAAAGATTCAATAAACTAGATTTTTTTCTAACAACCAGAAAGGCGCATGTTTCGTATTGAAACATTTATATATGCAGAATTAACGGTTTGCTAATTTTCGTCTCGCAAAGCTGGTCCATATTGCCCCACGAGTGGTCCATATTGCCCCACAAGTGGTCCATATTGCCCCACAATAGATCGTGAAAATTAAGTTTCAATTAAATCCATTTTTTTACTCACCGAAGACGAATGTGGAATGCGGCCCTTTTTTCAGCTTCATCCCCTCTGCGTTCATTTCCTCCGGTTCGTCGATTTTCACTTTTCACGATGCACACACGACCGAAAATCGAATATTACGTCACACGAGTTCGATATAATTCACAAAGGACGCGGAGAATTCCCGATAAATGATAATTATGGTTAATCCCGAAAAATAGCGAAGAAACAACGAAAAATGGGTGCGGAAGGCATCCGCCATTTTGTTAGGATTGTTTACCGTTAAAACTAGCCAGACAATGACCTTGAAAGTTTACGAGCCGCGGGACGATTCGTAAACACACTCTATGAAACCGACGGGGCAATGGGCGCGAAAATCACGAGTTTCCGTTTGTGTATTTCTTCTAAAAACTCGCGTGTCATGATTCGACCGTCAAAGGTCACGAAACGCGAATGTATACAAATCCCGTGCAAGTGCATGAGAATCGACTTGGGTATTTCGACAGATTATATTTCGGAGTGTTTTGAATGAACGAGCACTGTATAATTCCGTAAGACGAGCATTTCTCTCTCTCTCTACGCTCCTCCGACCACCGTTGTATATTATTTCCCCCTTGCCGTAGTAAACAGGCCGAGCGTTAAACATTTACAAAATGCGAATTCAAACGAGTCTTCGTATTGGTGTATAAACGCGTCTCGATCATCGACAGGAACACTCCGCTCGATTCGTAGATCAAATCGCCAACTCTGTGAAGTTGCCCACCGAGACAACTTCACTCCGTCGATTTAAAATTGTTTTTTTTTTCACTTTCGATAATTATCGGAAAAGTTTTAGGTTATGGCTCAAAGTATTAAAAAAGTTTAATTATTAAAACACTTAATTGGAAATTAAATGAAAAAAAAGGGTAAATAAACGAACACCGGAGTTTCACTTAGTCGCGGTCGGTAAAACAGAACGCGATTGTTCTTACCCACGGATTTGGTATTTCACGAAATTCATTTAAATGCGGATTAAAATTTCATATCGCGACAACCTCGCACTCCGATCGCGGTATTCATACTGACTCGATTCTATCTATTCAATCGAAATAGTATTGTAACTGAACTGTATACAATCCGATCGTCCTCCAATAAGAAAGTAAACAAACAATCGGGGGACAGTATTTCCTGTTTCGCTTACCCCCACCAGACGCGCGCTCCGTGTTCACTACGTCTGTCTCACTCTCTTCCGCACGATTTCGCGAGCTCGGAGTTCGCGTCGGAGTGGGGATAGCTCGAGTAAGAAAGTGGGAAAAATTTCTTATTGCGAAGTCGAACGTATTAAAAAAGGGTAAGAAATTACTAAACATGCTTTGAACACTATAGACGGCGTATGAAGAATTTATTTATGAGAAATGAAATGACAAAACATTATAAAAAATTGTTAAAATTATAGAAACAAGATAATTCACATTTTCACTGGAAAAATCATAACTTCGCGAATTGTAAATATTTTAACCCGAAATTTGAATCTGACGTTCCTGAGATATAGTTCTTTTGGGGGAGAAAATAGCAGCCTAGTGTTTTTTACTAGAAATGGTATTAATTCTGCAAAAAACGCGGGAATAGGAGAAGTTCGAATTTGAGTGATTCAAAGCTGAGAACTATTGTATGTGCCATCTTGATCGAGTTTAAACAAAAGTGTGTGAAAAATATCAACTCGATCTTTCGAATCCCTTAGTAACTTTTATTTAAAATAAAACCATAAAATTCTAGATTTATATATTCTCGAAAGCCGGATGCTTAGTTTTCCGTAAATAAATGATCGCGTTTACGATAAAACTGAATTCGACAATATGTGAGGTTATGTCGATCTCCAATACGCCACGAGAGTCAAATTTCGACATCTTTATCGTTTCGAAGATATTTCTGCGACGATGAAACGAAGAAACGATTCGGTGAGTTTGTTTGGGTTTGTTTGGGTTTATTAATATAAATCGATTGAAGAGTATTGGAAAAAACTTTAATTCTTGTCAATGTAACATTGACACTTGGTAACAAGTTGAAACATCCGCGTAACATTTCTTCATCGGGTCTGAGGATGTAAAATCCTCAGTAAAATAAAAGCTAATCAATATTCGTTAAACATTATTTAACTAAACTAAACAGGTCTTGGGCGTAAAATCTAATGATAGTAGAAATGCATTGATAACGGGAAATAGACTACTTATGATTTATAATACAGTTTTTCTCCCGTACGATCGATCCGGGTTTCCCATGATCCGGCTTGAATCCGGGAAGGTTGACGTAGCCGTACGATTGCCGTAGTACGCCAAAGTCCGCCTATTTCTATATTGCTTCTTTTGTACCTTGGAAGGAACCATCACAGTCAACTTCTCGCAATTCTAGGCCTTGCGTCAAAGGCCGAGCTAACCGGACAGTTACCGTTACTCCGCCGTAAATCTTTTATTCTACGTTCCGTTGTATCTAATTTACTGACAGTTGAAAATCATGGACGTCGCTACGGACGTTGTTTCCTGCGCCGTCGCGCAAGCTAACCCGTACGCATCGATCAGCGCGTATTGCGGATTTCACCAGTGTGATTTGACGCTCCGCCGAGGCGCCGCGCTTCGCGATCAAGCTCAATCGCACTCAAGCTGCGGGTTAAGAATTCGCTCATTCCGTCTGGAAACTGAGGATGATTTTGTTCAGGCTGGTGTACGTTCCGACTATCAGACCCAGAAATCCAAACGCTATGAGAGATCCGTTCTTGGCGACCATGAATATTCTGCCGTTGCGATTCTTCGCTTTCCAAAATGTGCAGCAGTCGATGATAGCTGGAAAGGCGAGGCCCAAAGCCGAGAGGCACAAAGCACCGACCAAGGAAATGAAAAGTTCCAGTTTTGGAATCGCCACGGCGATGAGCACTGAAACAAGATTGGATCGTATTAAGAGTAGGACGAACATCGACATAACTTCACAAATTTTCGAAATCCGTTTTTTCGGTGTCTATTAAGGTTACGGCGAAAAATCGAGCATCAGTCTTTGTAGAATTCGTAAAGACGGAAATAAATGCTTGAATTTTACGATACAAATGTTTCGGCTTTGAGAAATTGCGATTTAAAAATGGTCGACTATCTCTCTCGCATTCGTGTGTCACGTGGCATGCTTCGACATTTCCGTAAAGGCATGACGAATATTACCACGTGACACACCAGTGCGAAAAAGATAGTCGAAACATATAAAACCGCGATTTCTCAAAAATGAAGCGTTTTCATCCAAAATGGCGACTGGAGGGCCGTCGGTGCCATCGTCCTGAATGCACACAATAAATTTCGTACCGATTGGTTCGCCCAGTTTCGAGAATAGTAGTTTTGAAATTTCGAAGTGGGCGTGTTCGTCACGCCCTTAGTAAAAATGCATAAATGTCTCATACTTGAGGAATTGAGGTTTAATCTTAACGAATTCTCGAAAGAAAAAGGGAACGTAGGAGGGAAAACTGAAGAATTACAACTTACGAGTGACAACGACGATGGTGGTCCTAACGACGTATTCCCAAATGACTTTGTGCGACTCGTTTTTGATCCTGCGACAAAGATACTCGTTCCAGACAATGTCAACGGCGACGTAACACTGAAGAGCATGGGTGATGTAGATCGCCGCAGCTAAGAGAAGCTGCACGACTTTCGCTGGTATTTCGTTTCCCAGATCGAAAGTTATGCTTCCTGCGACTTTGTCTCCGTATCGTATGTAACCGAAGAAACCAAGACCGGTGTAAAGGATCGTTATCGTGCCCATGCCCAAGTTCAACACGCCGCAAGGCGATTTGAACGATTTTGGTGTTTCCATTTCGTTCTCCAGTGGCATTATCTGGTAAACAGCGAAGAAGAGATTTGAAGAATAAGTAAGCAGCGATAGTAAGAAGAAAAGGAATTCCAATGGGAAACTCACTACGCCGATAGCTTCCATAGCGAACAAAACTGTTCCGAAGTAAAGCGGAAAGTTTTCAACTTTCCCAACTGCCGATCGATTCTCGAAGGATGGAGTTTCGCTGAATATGTAATAAAGAATGACGCCGAAGCTGACGAATGTCACCCCGTTCGCTATCGTCGAAAGAGGCGCCAAAAACTTGAGATTTCTTATCCAATTGATGAGTATGAGAGGTAACAGAATCGCCAGTTGATAATATCTCACGTCAATCGGCGTCACCCATCGGTCCAATCCCTGAAATATCAATTTACATTGAAAGATCATCCGATAGTTAACATTTTAACGAATTTATATAAATTAAAGATTATATGATTATTCTTGTTTTTAAAAAGTTGAATAAAACCTTCTTTTTACAAATATCGTTTTATAGAGAAATTATTTTCTACTTTGCATTTTTTAATGCACATTATTTTTATTATTTGTTTAATTTTATTAAACATTAATCTGTTATTAATAATAATACATTTTTATTATTATTCGGTGTGATGTTGAACACCAAAGTTGAAAGTTTTATGGATATTTCTGTGATTTATTTATTTTTATTGTATCCTATTTTGGAACATTTTTATTGTATCATTTGCAAAATTTTAAAAGTTTTATCGATATTTTGGGTTTGTTTGGGTTAGAAATATACAAAAAAAACCATTGAAAAGTTCGAATATAAAAAAAATCGAATCGAATATAAAATCGAATATAAAAAAAATATATTTAAACAATCGATTTTCTGTTTTCCAACGACCAGAAATTCAAATGAATTAAAAGCTCATGTAAAACAGCTTTTTTCGTCCATATCAGCTAACTGATAATCAATCAATCACTAACCCATTACTTACAAACGTATCGCTTCTAAAATCGATATTATAAATGCTTAGGAACTTATATCAGTAAAAAAGAAGAAACGTACGTATTGAAGGTTTTCAGCGATGAAGGTGGTGTAAACGCAGCACGTTCCGAGCTGATATATGAGAAGAAATACATTAATGACATGCCTGAAACAGATAAACGCGATTGGTCGGATAAGAGCTCCGTATTTATCAACGATGATCGGAATTAGGATCGGACAGCTTACGGACAAACTTTTCGACAAACTGCGGACACAACTTACACCGAAGAACTGGCGAAGCGTCTGAATATGTGAGGCCCTTCGCTGAAGGCTGCTTCCGCCGTCGCTGGATACGTCAACGACGGAACTCTTTTCCTCTTGCAGAGCTCGTACTCGGCGTGGATGAGTAATCTTATACAGTAAGTGCACAAGAGACCTATGACCATCGTACCGACCAAACCGACGGCGTATCCCGCATTGGCGAAAGCTTGCGGCATCGCCAAAATACCCGTTCCGCAGCTTCCCTTTAGAAGGTGAAAAAACGTATCTAGATTCCTGTTCGTGCGGTTGCAGAGAAGAAGAGACGATTAGGTTAGGAAATGAATTATTTTTTCGCCTTCGCAAAGATCATGCTGTCGTAACAAGATTTTGAGTGTTTTTTTGGAACTAGTAATAAAAAACTGGAATATTGAGCTATTTTTGTGGCGAATACGCGTCGATTTCGAATTATTCGATAACTGTGACGTCACGATGTTACAGATACGAAATACACGTTCAGTTCGTAAAATTGTAACGAAAGTTGAAACTATGTGCACGAATGAATCGAAAACTGTGGATAATCGTTTTTGACGACTTTTTGGACGGTTACTTTCGTCGTGTAATTCGTCTAGGGTTAAAAATTCTCCAGTTGCTGGGGAATTTCCACGAGAAGAAAAGTATCGATGATTACCAAATGACTTCAATTTGCGCTTACATAACCTTACTTACGAAGTAGATTTCGAAGATTACATTTTTGGGACGTTTTTGTATCATAACCTCACAAAATGTCACTTTTATGAGCGCGTAAGTTTATAACCTATAATTCTGTAGCTTACAACATCGTTACGTCACGGACGTAATACCCTAGTGCGTTAGCAACTAAAGTTTCAATTTTCGTGGCGTGAAAAGCACAATCATTGGTCAAATGATTTTAAAAATAATTACTTTGCTTTTTTTGTTTTTTTTTTATCACGGAATCTTAATTTTTGGAAAAAATCGAACTTTTTTTGCGAAACTGATTTTTTGAAGGATTAATTTGAATTGGGCGGTTAACGTTAATCTTTGACTCACGTAGTCGGATGCTCGACGTCTCTGTTGTCGTACGGATCGTAATCCGTTTCCAGTTCTTTAACTCGTCTCTTTTCGTCCTCGACATCGATGTTGTTAGCGATCCGTTTCAGAGCCAACCTGCGTAACGATTTCAAGCTTCAGTAAATTCGACCTTTTCGAAAAACAAAATGGCGCAACGCGAATTCCTTAAATATAACCGGTAAGCGATTTTTTGAATAAAAAAAAAACATATTTTTATGAACTCGAGCTAACCTCAAAAAGAGAGAGTTTGCACGGGTGAATTTTTTCAACCGTGACGTTCTCGAAAACTAAGAGTCCTTCGGAATGGATCATTATATGCATATGTATAATTGATTCAAGATTTTTATCGCGCATCTTTGCAAATCTCGCGTTACTGGCGATGAGAAGGATTTTCTCGTAATTGTTTTCTTTTCATTGGAATACAAACACGTAATTATGAGCAACGAGTGAAAACGAGTTTCCTCGAGCGTTCGGAACTTTACCTGTCTTCTTTCGGCTTATCTTGCGGTGACCGCGAATGGCTTTTCTTGTTTACGGCATCCTGAAAACACGCGTTTCAATATTCGAAGCATTAATAACCAGAATTCTTAGTAATGGGACACGTATAATGACTTCGGAATTTATGACGTTGAAAAATAGATTGAGGAAAAATCGCTAATTATCTTTTACGTAGGATGTAACTTATTATCTCAGTATTACGGTTTTCGAGGTCACTGAAAACGAATCTGATAACGGATTTTCAAATTTCGAAACGATTAATCCAAAATGGCGGTCGCAAATTCCGAAAGTTCCGAAATTGTTCGATTTCGACGAAAATCAAAAAGTTAGTGTTTGTAAACTTCCTAAATTCGAATCTGATGTCAAATCGAATTTTCAAAATCCAATATGGCGGATGGGAAATCGAGAATCGAGATTTCTAGGGAATTTTCTCTTTTGCCCGAAATATTATCAATTTAGGAGAAACGCGTCTTACATTATTACGAATCTGATATCAAATCAGATTTGCCAATTTCGAATCGACAGATCCAAGATGGCGGACGGAAATTTGAAAATTGAAAAAGTCGTTCGATTTCGATGAAAATAAGTAGCCAACGGTTTTCGAGGTTGCCGAATTCGAATCTGATGTCAAATTCGTTTCAAAATTGAAAATGGAAAATGAAAATTTGAAAAATCGTCGGATTTCGATGGAAGTTTGTCTTTTGCCTGAAATATTATCAATTTGGAGAAACGCGTCTTTCATTATTACGAATCTGATATCAAATCAGATTTTCCAATTTCGAATCGACAGATCCAAGATGGCGGACGGAAATTTGAAAATTGAAAAAGTCGTTCGATTTCGATGAAAATAAGTACTCAATGGTTTTCGAGGTTGCCGAATTCGAATCTGATGTCAAATTCATTTTCAAAATTGAAAATGGAGAATGAAAATTTGAAAAATCGTCGGATTTCGATGGGAGTTTGTCTATTGCCTGAAATTATGCAAATTTGGTCGAAATCTCGACAGGAGACTTTTTACCGACCGGAACCGTGCCTTAGAGAAGATTTGTAGGAAACTTCTACACCCATCGTCGGTAAGGACGAGATTATGTTACCGAAAAGGACCAAACGTCGTTTTTCGGGACAATTTCTAACATCCCTTATCTTTCGGGTTTCCCACATGGATAAAACGATAAAAAAATGAATGATGGACGAAAAGTAGGTTAAACGATTTCCTGCTATACCGATTTTGGAATTTCGTGACCGAATCGGTCCTACCTGTAGGACAAGAATGATCGTTGCTTTCTAGACAGTGGGCAATCGTCCGATCGTATATTATCGAGCTATGTTATCGCTCGCGAGCTCTCGACACGTTTTTTTTTTTTACCCACATTACCGATAGCGCACTCGAGTACGAAACGAGTCTCGGATAAGTTATCGCTTGTTTTTGTGCTCGACTCTGATTTCTCGTTCAGGTAGATAACGATCATTCGCAGAACAAAAAATTCTTTCATAAATAATTTCGAGCTCTTACGGAAAATTACTACTGAACTTGACGTCGATCGGATTTCGACTCGTGATTTCAATGAAAATCATTGACCCACAATCGTGCATCGAGAATATCTTTCACCTTCATTTTCTGATTGCCTTTGTCCTTTCTCTTCGCAATTTATTTATTATTCTTGTTCGTTTGGGTTCGTTTGGGTTTGTTTGGGTTTGTTTGGGTTTGTCGGTGGAAATAATCGACAAACCCAAACCCAAATGCCTTTGTCGTTTTCTTTCCGAATTTATTTGTTTGTTTGGGTTCGTTTGGGTTTGGTTGGGTTTGTTTGGGTTTGTCTGGGTTTGGTCGGGTTCGTTTGGGTTTGGTCGGGTTCGTTTGGGTTTGGTTGGGTTTGTTTGGGTTCGTTTGGGTTACTTGGGGTTGTTTGGGTTTGTTTGGGTTTGTCGGTGGAAATAATCGACAAACCCAAATCCAAATGCCTTTGTCGTTTTCTTTCCGAATTTATTTGTTTGTTTGGGTTCGTTTGGGTTCATTTGGGTTCGTTTGGGTTCGTTTGGGTTTGTTTGGGTTCGTTTGGATTTGGTTGGGTTTGTTTGTTTGGGTTTGTTTGGGTTCGTTTGGGTTTGTTTGGGTTCGTTTGGGTTCGTTTGGGTTTGTCGGTGAAAATAACCGACAAACCCAAACCCAAATGCCTTTATCGTTTTCTTTCCGAAAACAATTTACTTGTTTGGGTTCGTTTGGGTTTGTTTGGGTTTGGGTTGGTTATCATCGCCCAGCCCAAACCGCTAAAGACAGAAACGTGAAATTTGTCAAGTACGTTGACATTGCTTCTAGGACACCACTGGAAAAACCATTTTTCGAAATTCTTCATTTAAGTGGGTAAAATGGAAGACCTCCAAAAAACTTGTCGTTTTCAGATTCAAAAGCAAGAAAATACGTATTTAGACTTTCCGATGAGATGAAAAACGACGTGTTTCAGCGTTTTCGGAATATCAACCCTTAAGGGGTTTTCAAAAATGCTATATTTTTTATTTGATTATATTCTGATTTTATTTTTTATATTATTAAATTACAATATGAAAATATAGAATCTCTTAGCACCCTTATCTCCTCTTATCTCTGCTGCCTGTCTTCCACGTAAAATCTGTGATGATCAACTCATTAACAAAATATCTTATCATATTTTATATATATATATATATATATATATATTTATATGTAAAAAAAGAATAACGGAAATTTTTTGATGAGACAAGATCTTGACAGATGACAACTGACACTCTCGATAGATTATCCCGAAATATTGATTTTTACAATTATCATAATTCGAACTTACTAGAACAATTCAGACTTGTTTCCATGAGACTTTTATTTCTTTAATTATTAATTTATTTTTTTTTAAATTATTTATATCTTAAATTATTAACCTTTATTAACGATTATCTTTATTTCCTTTTACAATCCACAATTTTTTGATTATTTTTACTTTTTTGATTATTATTATTATTTGAATATAATTATTTTTTATTAAATTAAATATTATATTAAATAAGTTTATTAAATTTCTTGTTTGTTAATTGTTCTTATTTATCAATTATTATTTTCTTTCTATTTAATTAATCATATTTTTAAAAATTGTTTTTAATTTTGCTTTATTGTAGAATTCTCGAATTATTGTGTCCTCGATTATTGTTAATATATTTCGCTTAATAATAATATTGGAATGATAATAATGATCTCGTTGAAATTAAAAGTTTGCATAAATCACTGGAATGGACGGTAAGTGTACTACGGTGTACAACTCCCGTTTCATTTGTCAACAAACCGTAAACATCACGGCCTTGCATGGAATGGAAGCCTGAAAGTTTCTGTACGTATCGGTTGCCATTATCACGTAAAATTCTTCGACTGTGCAGTTTGCCATTGGCGTAATTTTTCTGGGCAACAAACCCACCCCCCCCCCCTTCATGCCTTAAAATAAAATAAATACCGATAAAAATAAATAAAAAATAATTATATTCAAATAATTGACCAATTTTATTAAAATTTCATTTAAGAAAAAAATTAAAACAAAAATTATGATTTATTTGTAATTTGCACGAAAAGCTATTTCGTCGAGTTAATTAAATAGACATTCGTCAATTAAATATATTTATATATTTTGTTACAATTGATAATATTTATTTAATTATTTAAATATAATGTTGAAATTTATTATTTAATAATTATATTGATTATTGAAATTTAGTAAATAAAAGAATTTAATGAATCAATTATTTTACAATTAAATAAAATTGACAGATTATTGTAAACAAAACGAGTAAATTTTATTGCAAAAAAGGATTATGAAGAAAACGAGTTTTCTATTGTAAAAAAAATTATTGTAAACGAAACGAGTAAATTTTATTACGAAAAATGATTATGAAGAAAATAAATTAATTGAATTGTAAAAAAGATAATTATGAAGAAAACGAGTTAATTTTATCGTGAAAAAAAAATTAAAAAAAATAAAAATAAAAAAATAAAAATAAATAATTAACAAAACGAATAAATTTTTTTTGTTAAAAAAAATGATTGTGAAAAAAAGAAAAATTTCTTTTTGCCAGTCCCCTCTTAGCAGCCTAGAAAAGTGCTGGCTACGCCAATTAGTATAACCAAGCTTAATAACTTACAAGCTTACAATATAATTTTACAACTAAGGAGAATCTGTCGCAAATCGTTTGATCCGCCTCGTTGAGAACTGATAAAACGAGGAGTCGTGTTATCGTTTCGTGTAATTGAGGTTGAAGAGGTATCAAACGGATAAATACCTTGTTTCATACATAGACGAGTTACGAGATTTTTAAGGGCGTCCATTTGTCATTATAAATACGTTGGGGAATTCCATGATGCTCGTCCTATCAATAAAATAAACGTTGATTCAGCTGGCGCTTTGAAAACGTCTAATCTCGAAATTTATTACCCGAACCCAAACACGGATTATCACGTTTGGGTTTGCCCATCAAAAATCAAAATCTGCCATTTTAATCACCCGATTCAGATTCGACAATAAAAAATTCGAAGAATTATATCAAAACTTTATTTTAATTGCTTTTTTTTTTAGTACAAGAAAGATTCGATTCAAAACAAGAAAGAAAATATCTTGTTCGTGTTTTTCAAAAATCGTCATCTTTTTAATAAAAACTGAGAAAAAAACACATTTTTTTTTTAGTAAGTCTGTTTGGGTTTGTTTGGGTCTAGTCCCTAATATCGAAACCTCATTTTTATTGTTTTTTTTTTTTCAGAACAAGTAAACTTTTTTTAGTCAAAGAAAACAACTTAATTTCTTTTTTGAAAAAATCGCGATCTTTGTAACGAAAAATTAAAAGAAAATGTTTTTTTACTCTCGTTTGGGTTTGTTTGGGTTACCTAAAAATCGAAAAAATAATAAAGAATTGAATTTTTTTAATTAGATGGAAATCTAAAAATTAAAAAGGTTTTGTTTTTTGCACTTCTTGAAAATCGAAAAATAATAAATAATTAAATTCATTTTAGGTTCTATAAAAACACAAAAATTTTTAAACTATTGTATTTTTTGGGTTATTTGAAAATCTAAAAAAAAAGAACTCGGTTCTTTTCAACTAACTATAAAATCTAATAATTAAGGATTAGTGTTTCGAAAAAAAAATCAAAAGAACAAGAAAAACATTTTTTTTTTGGGTTTTTGGATTTTTCAGAGTCTTAATCCAATCACGAGGGGGATTTTCCAATATAGTCTTTCCACGAACACAAACTAGCCAAAGACCTCGAGAATAGAGTTCATTGGTACAAAAAAAAAAAAAAAAAA
>JAPYZJ010004268.1:0-14044 GCA_030522765.1 Ophioninae sp. B BG-2022a | reverse complement strand
TTTCATTTCTCCAGGATCCTGGAGACCGGAGACCTGACTTTATGGCAGTGGGACTACCTTGGGGTACCCTTTCAAACAAAAAAAGAATTTTTTTAATCAACCCATAAATACTCATACGAACGAATATTTTATAACAGCGCCTGAACTATTTTCATAGCAATTTTTTCATATGAAGGTGTAAAAAAATGAACTTCGGAAGTATACCATATTTTTGTACACATTTTTATCTTTTTTTTTGAGATATGTCACTTGGTTATAGGACGTGGGGCAATTTTGATCCATCTCCTTTAATGGAAATAAATTTTTGGATTTCAAAATAATATTTAGGTTCACCGACAAACTGCTGATGCAACGAAGGTGTGCGAAAAATTTCTTCGAAATCGGTGGAATAGTTTCTGAGGGATCATTCCAGCAGTTGGGAAAACCATAGTTTTGAGAAAAACGCGACCAAAGTCACGTAGCTCCGTTTACTAGGCACGAACGCTCTCGGCGTCTTTTTGCGAAAACTTCAACATTTCTTGAACACAAAAATTGGACACAATATTCTTAAGAAATTAGACTATCACTGTATGGAAAAAAAATCGATTTCGCCCAATTTGTGAATAGTCTTCCTGCCTTAATTCATGAAATTCTCAGCTCATATCAGGATCTTGGCGGAGATTACTTTATGAAGGTTAAGTGGAAGATGTTTCATGTGCTGTATGTGCGCCAAATAGAGGCTTGGCCAAAAGTATTAGGCACCCTGTAATTTTTCCAACTGGACGAAAAATCGAATATCTCGGCGACAGAAGATCGTAAACCAATTTACCGAGTGGCCGAACAGCTTCATTTTGCAATTTATTTTGTAGCCGATACGTCATTTTGAAAATACTGGGTTTCTCGTGGTTCACGATATTTTTCCGACGATATATTCAAGTTTCTGTCGACATAGGGAGATGACAGGGTTCTTAATACTTTTGTCCAAGACTGTAGATAGTAGAAAATATGTTCGTCCCCTTTTTACCCTGGCGGCAGACAATTCGAAAAACAATCTGTTTTTGCCCAATATTATCAAAAGAACAAAGTTAGACCCTAACTTTTACCATAATATTGACCTTGGAAAGTAACTAACAAAGTTTTTGTCAACCGCGCGAATTTCACCTCTCTTCAAAGAGAAGAATGTAGAACTCTCGAAGACGAATACAAGGCTATCAGAAGGTCGGGCTTGTTCCCCTATTGATATTTACACGCGTGTCTAACGACCACAGAATAAAGCGAAGAGTACCCCTGCCAAGCCACGAGCCGTCCGCAGTTTCCCCACACCCTTGTGTACATACGTTAAAAAGTTTATTGCCCAACTGGTGACGAATGTCAAGCTCGAGCATAAATTGCGAGCTTCGCTCCAACTATTGCAGCGATGGTTGAAATTTTTGAGATCTTGGAGAATAGCGGTGACTGGGGGAATGAATAACAATGAATGATGAAAAAAAAAAAACAATGTAATCCGTATGTGTTCCTAGATAATGTCACCAAAAAGGGCAAGATTACTGGTCGGCGCGGTGTGGGTTCTCAGCTTTGTCATATGTTTTCCTCCCCTCGTCGGTTGGAAGGACCACAGGGTATGTATGTTCAACGGAACGGGGAATAGGGTGTGTTTAATTAATCTGATCATCCAACTGTATCGTTTTATCGCTTCCCTCAATCTTTTTTCCTCCCTCTCGCTCTCTCTCTCTCTCTTTAGGCCATACTCATCTTAGAGTTTAATTAACCTACTAATGCAAATTTTTCAAGTACGAAGAAAAGCAGTGAAAGCACACACTAAGAGACATGAGTCAGAGCAGGAAAAACGATTAGTACGAATGAAGCATAAATCCACCCAGTCTTTTTTCTCGAATACGCCGTCGTCTGTAATTTCTTCCCCTACCAAATTGCCGATCCCGTTCGTTGGCTCCGTCATCCTCTATGAATCCATCTCCTTTTACCTCTCTTACTCTTGATTTGTATGCGCTATTGTCTAGCACAGACGCATCCACCCCACAACATCACAGCCGATCATGCGGGGCCCTTCAACACGACGACGATACTCATACCGCTAAAACCATGTCCATGGATTTGCGAGCTCACCAACGACGCTGGATATGTTGTGTACAGGTAAGAGGACCATTAATCGTATTCCTCTCCGTCTCCTACTTCTCTCTCCGTCTCTCTCTCTCTTTCTCTCCTTCCAATGTCATCCTTTAGTAATTTACTCTGTACGTCGCTGTCAGATCTGTATTATTAATTGCCTCGAAAAAATATGTCGGCCTCCGTAATACTTTTTATAGGTTTCGTCGCATCATCCGCGAAATAAATGAACGTTGTAAAACTAACCGCTATTACAAAAACTCGTTTGGTCGTTATGGGCACCCAAAGCGTTGAACGCACGCTCTTACATACAGGTCTAGACAACTCCAGTGGAAGAGGTAGGTAGCTTATCAAAGAGACTTTGGTAGTTCACTAGTCGCCACCAGGTTCGTTGCGATCAGAATACTTACTGCGGCGTGGTCGAGGGAGTCAGACGGACACAGCACTAGTCAGTCATATTTCTATCTGTTTATCTGTGTTTTACTTTTATGATCGTTACGCGGATATTTCTTATGACGCCAAATGACTAGCAATAGACGTTATCCCTAACAGTTTCCATCAACATATTAAAAAAAAAACAAATCGTAATCAAATTGCAAATTTTCTAAATCCAAGCGTGCGTGAATATATACGATTTTGAAGTTAACGCGATACCTGTAAACTTTCACAGAATGGTTCCGCCTCAATTTTTTCCCTTTCGTCCCCCATTCGCGTTCTTATGCAATTTAATAAAAATAGAAATGCAAAAAAGTTCCCTGATATTTTTTTGTCTTTATACATGCAGTTTTTGTTAATGTCGAGGTAAGTGCTTTAAAATGCTTTAAAGCATTTCATTTTAAAGCAGAATGCTTTCAAATTGAATTACGGGAGATTCAATGACACGCTCGCAATAGCTTCTGTCGATCGCGAATTCAGGTTAGGTATATCGGGGTTCCGGAACCGCAGCGACAACTAGTAGCGGTGCCGAAACTAAAATTTGCCTACGCTGAATGACTAATTAAAGCACTCAGCAATAAAGTTTCCAGATCTGTATGTAAGACCGCCGTTGAACACTTAAGCAAAATTGGAGTGTGACGCGTGTAGGAAAACTTTGCTATAAAAACATTTTGTATATGGTTACTGTTTGATTTCGTTGGGTTTTCAAATTTTTATTTTCATCTGGTTGATGTAGAACCACTACCACGCGAATTCAAATTGGATGAGCTATTACTGCGTTTGTTCTAAGTGTTTCGCGAAAGTACGTTATCGATCCGCTCACTCCCACTTTGATAATACAAAGCGGAGAACGCGATATCATACATCAATATAGCCAGCAATGAGCCTGTTAGCTGTAGGAGCATACTGGAAGCGCGGTAAAAAAAATGTAATTCACAAATCAATATCTCGAAAACTGCGCGAATGCGCGAAGAATCCATGTACGAGATACTTTTGCAATTTGAATTGCAAATTTGCGGATCGACAAAATCACTAGATTTTTCATTTGCAGGATTCATCATCTACCCTATAAAATTCGCTAACAAGGGGAGGCCCCGACGTTCGGATCACGAATTTGATTCGAACTTGACGTACTTTTAGTAGTCCATTAGGACAACATGATGTATAAGTTTTAAGGTCCAACGCTTGATTGTTTTCGAGAAAATCGCGATAGAAGTTTGACGCTACGTGCAGGTACCGAAACGTACCTGTAGTACCTGAGCTCTCTTCGCAAGAGATTTCTGTTTCTCTATAGTAAATCGAATTCATTTTTTAACTCGATGATAATAATAGAGCCTACGATGATAGTAAGGCTGATTCTTCTGTCGCGTTGAATATCAGCACTGGTGGCCGATACGTATCTGATAGGCGTTAACCGATCGTTTCAAACTTGTACTCGTATCGTTCTGATGGGCGCGACGTATCGATGCTGTTGCATGACTCATGAGAGTACTCGTTAGCGCGTACGCTCAGCTTGCAACGCGCAACTGGCTTCAAGCACGCACCGGCGTCACGCGATCAGCGGCGCTGACCGCCGCGTACTTGCCGCTAAGCTGTCAGCACCATTCGAGAACGGTGTTTTTGTATAATGGACATTAATCGATCAATGCTAACGGTTGGGGTGGCAGGAAAATCAGCCTAAGGAGAACATGGTGTAGCAAAAAGAAATCCATCATTTTCGCGAGTCAACCAATAACAAAACTGTAGCAAATGTTTGTTTAGTACGAAATCTCATATTTCTAACGCCATCTGGTGCAGCAGTTCCCAAAAGGTGTTCCGCGGAACCCTTCCGTAGCCAAAAGGGTTCCGTAGCCAAAAGAATTCGAGAACCGCTGATCTAGTGTAACCCGATGGGACTTATACAACGCGCGATCCAGATAACTAAAGCCATCTATTTTTCTAATATTAAGTTTAGGTCCAGATAATAGGTTTAGTAAAAAGAAAGCCATCAGTGCAAAAATGATGGATATTCCTAATATCTGTTGACGTCGTAGTAAATCGGATATCCCTTTGCTTGTGTTTGGTATTTAATGTTGCTGATGTCGAATCGAACATCCTTCCTGCGAGTATTATCCACTCTCCTGAAGAATCTGCTTCGTTCAATCGACTGATCAGTTCCTTTCGTTTGTACTGTTGTAAACCACTAATATAAATTCAGTCTAAAAGTTACCGCCATTTCTGCAAATATTTGCAGTAGCGTGAATAAAAAATTCAATTAGAGGTGAATTATTTCTTTATATAGCTTTTTTCACCCCATCCATCCAGGGCTACATGAAAATGAATAAAACTGGTATCATTTAAAAGAAAAGACCAAATCTAAACTCACGCGTTTTTGGATATTGACTCGACAGCAAACGGGTCGTTTTTCGATATTCACTCAACAGCTTGAACTGAACTGAAACTCCCCACACGAATTTATTCATCACCGTCGTACTTTCTGTGTTTAAATTATGCAAGCAATAAACCGTCACTGGTGCTTGGGTGGTCGGAGTTTGTCTTTAGTGGAAACTTAAAGGTAAGAAGCGTCGCGCGTGGCTAATGGAGAGGTGAACACTTTGCTGCGCACCGGCTGACGTATTGACAAATCAGCTCGTGGTCGATAATAGTGACATAATTGTAAGTTTGTACTTCAATCAAAGTTTGTGTATCGGGTAATCAGAATAATACGGGGCCGCCTATACCAGCATCAATTTTTCACAGTTTTTCTGGGTCCTCGGAAAATGTAGTATACTATAGTCAAAATAATTTTATGACCGTAAATTAGGGCTGTTTAATTTCTTTATAGACTTTTTCGATCTATATCGAAGTGAGAAATGAACTATTCGACACAACTGTGGAATCGTTTGTTCGGGCTAGTGTTGCGCGAGAAACTACCCGAGGCAGCGTGAGCGATTTGAAAAGCGCCGGATTTCACAACGTAACGCTGAACGTTACATTTTCTCAAAGGCTAGATGTAATAACGCTTACCATACCACTGAATGACTTTATCCGAGCTGAAATGTGAAAGTGTACATTTTGTGGTAAAAAAGTAACTCGGAAATTCGCCCGAATATTATGAGATTTTAAGTAGACGGCTCAAAAACGATCCGAACGAAATCAATAGGGAAAAATAATATTAGGGGAAGGTGGGGTAAGACGGGGACTTTAAGGAATTTCATAAATAAAACCCGCTGTTTTTTATTGCACAAAGTGGGAACTTTTATTTAAAGAATAATCAATCTTTGTTTCTTAAATTATAATCAGTCAAAACACAGATATATAGTTCTTCTCATAGAATTATTAACTTTAAAACAAAAACGAAATCTCCCCATCTTGCCCCACCTATAGGGCAAGACGGGGTACCCCTTGGAGTAAGATGGGGTATTGAAGAATTTTCGATGTTAGGCCATTTTGCTGTACGAGGGGTCCCGACATATTCGTGACCCAGGTAATGGTGCACATTATTCTTATTTTCAAAAATAGGGAATGTGAGAACCGTCAACCCTTTGCTTTAGCCCAAATCGATTGAAATAAAATACAGTACGCCTGTATTGAACAGGTTTTTGTATACCGTGTACCTTCGCAGCCATACATATCGTATACGTTAGCAAACGAGTCGGTGCAAGAATACTCTCGGAATGAGTGAAATTTACATGCTTGTATTGCACTTAGAATAGAATTTTATAGAATGCCGAATGATTATTATGTTATGACGAAATTAGGTGAACCAGCATCAATTTAACGTTTTAAATGATATTAATTTTTTTTTACAAACCTGCAATGTATGTTTTTAGAAAGTTAGATTTTTTCATTAAAAAATTAAACATTTACATTATTTTGCGTACATAATCAAATGTGAATGATACTGTAACGTAAAATCGTATCATATTATATTGTATCAATAATGAGTGCGTTCAGATAAAAGTGAAAAAGGTCGCCCCTCTGATCGAACAAAAAGTTTGCGAAAACCATGTAAGGTGGAAATCGGTAGTTGAAGAGAGGGAGATGATACGGGAAGGAGAACAATTAGGAAAGGGAAAGAGCAGGAGAGTCGCCTGCAAGCGTGGATTTAGGGCAGCAGTTCCCAAAAGGTGTTCCGCGGAACCCTTCCGTAGCCAAAAGAATTCGGGAACCGCTGATTTAGGGTAGTGAGAACTAGGACGGTAGCTAAGGAAGAGTCCGGAGAGTTGGGGAGAAATCATTTGAAAATCGTCAAGAAATATTTCGGAAGACAACCGGTGGTGTAAACCAGTTGCGGAAACCCTCCGTGAACTGGCCCGGGATCAGAATCGACGAAGTATAACCCAAAATATTGTGCGCCACCGGTAAGGCAGATACGCCCCAATTTTGGTTCAGCGATCGTCGAGAGAAATCGTGGCGCACAACCGTCTCTCCACGTCTCGCCGAGTCCGTGTCCACTGCTTAATCGAATTTGCTACTTACGGTGGAATTCCGTTTAAAATCGTTCATAGGTGTAAGTTGCCCAATTATGAAAAAAATTGTAAAACGCGCGAAACAAAGAAGAACAAGAAGTTGTTATAAGTAGATTGAAAAATAAACGTTATAACTTTCTTTTGTGAATTCTAAAAAAACCCTAAAAACGTTTGGTGACTAATTTTCGAGATATTGAATTTTGAAATTTATTGTAAGTTATTTCAAAGTTGAGTGCTGCGTTCCTAATGTTTCTAGCCCTTCAGGCATTGGATATAGCTCTAGCTATATCTATATATGTGACCGCGCTCTCCTCATTATGCGGATCTCTTTCGAGCTAACGCGATAACTGTACCGCTGTCGCTACAGAGCCAGTTGCCAAAGCTTACGAGTTTTTTTTTAATCGTAGCAACGTGGTGAAATAAAAACCTTTCAAAATGTAATATTTCGTTGAATATTAACATTTGGTACGCGGTTATACTCCGCCGACAACTTAAGCGTCTAGCGGGTGCAAATCTGATAAATGCGGACTTTTAAGGGACCCGCAGTCCAGTAACGGATTGCGAAAAACCTAAAGTCCATTGCCCGCATGACAAGTGTTAAAAGAAAGATCTGTGCAAACTTCCAGCTTGATTAAAGGGAGGGACTTTCGGAACATTAACACATAATGGTTACACCTCCTATATAAGCCACGTAATGGTCAGATGGGGTATAGTAGACCCCACGCCGAAAACTTGTTGCTATTTGCGTTCTACTTGATGTATTGACGCAAATATTACACGAGTATTTTATTTCTTATGTTTTTCAAGTAATAAAATCCTTATTTCATTCGTTTTTAAAGGAGGATGCCAGAGTTTCTATGGAATTTGGTCCCACCTTCCAATAGCTATGTGTGTTACATCGTTGGATAGGTATTTGTGAGCTGAATAAAAGTTACTATGGTGCCAAGTTCCAAATCTTAGTCCGTTCAGAGTTATTCTTTATTAAACATGGTAGTTTTATTAGTAGCCAAGTAATGCTATTTTTACGTAATAATTATAAACAGGTACCAAAAAAGTCCAAGAGATAGCCGTGGTCAAGTAGAAACTGTAAACGAACGGAAAGACAAGACGTAGTCACACACGTATTACAAACGAACGACTACCTGCGCTTGCGCGCACCCTCGCCGCCTAACCGTGCCGCTAACCAGTTTCATTTTTCTAAGCATACTTAACAAGTGCGAGTGAGACAGACCGATAAAAAGGTTTGCGTTACCGTCTACACTGCGTGTGTAAAGCACAAATGCAATTATTACGTAAAAATAGCATTACTTGGCTACTGATAAAACGACCACGTGTATTGAAGAATAACTCTGAACGGACTAATATTTGGAACTTGGCGCCATAGTAACTTTTATTCAGCTCAAAAATACCTATCCAACGATGTAACACACATAGCTATTGAAAGGTGAGACCAGGATTTGCATCCTCCTTTTTATATGGCGAAAAAACAATCAGAAAAAAAAGAACAAAAAACCGCAATTTTCGTTTAAAAATTCATATACATTTTGATTTTTGCCATATGCGAAGGAACCTACGCTATGTTACTCTTGAAATAGTATATTTTCAAGAAAAACATATAATTTTCATGAACAGCAGTATTTGCTACCTGCAAGACACCTGACGCCATTCTGACCATCGCCACAGATTAAATAGTGCCGGAGTAGATTCAGACAACAACACACGACAGCGCAAGTTCGATTCTCAATCGACCTTTCTATGATATATCCCTAAAAAATTTGTCTGAAGTCCACTGGACTCCGAGTGACCATTACGGGTTAAGTACTCTGCATACCGAATTCGCCGATTCTTATTTACAAGGGGAGCTTTATTTGAAAGACGCCGGCGGACTTACCCGTCGCTAATATTAACCCGCCGGGCTGATCGCCGATTCGGCGGATTCGGTGTGTATAGCGCTTTATCCGCTCGTCCCTTTAATGGACCTCATTTCCTTGGTCACTCCGTTGCCAGCAATACCATTCCTACATCTGTTGTCTCTCAGTGAAATTTGTGGAAGAAACGAATAGAAAATAATGGCAGGTTCGTGCGTATTCCAATTAGCGCGAAGTTTTCGGTCTCATTACTCTGTCATTAAATTAGTGTCAGATGTCTCCTAGGATGAAATAATTAACTGAGCGTACAAGGAACACGCACGATCCTATTACTGTCAGAGCTGCATTAATTTTCGCAACGAGTCAGAGACTGATATTTTCTGGGGGATCGCGAGAGGCATCTAGTCACTTAACCTAGAAATCACCCCAGTAGTTCAAGCACGATACCGGTTTCCCTCAACACATAAAGCAAGCTAAGCAATATCGATTAGATCCAATTAATATTCGACTCGCGCAAGCTCAACCCTCAAGGGCGCTGTGAAACATGCACTGAAGTCTTGTACATTGGGGATGTATCATTCTGCGGCTGTCACATTTTTTTCCTTTTAACGGAACTTTTGTACTCTCCTACCGTTGTTCATTAGGAAAAAGGTAACGGCAAAACCGGCAGGAAGACCAAAATGACCCAAGATCGAACATTCGGGTAATCCTACATTTTCGCTCTTCCTTCAACGAAGCTCAATCACTTATTTTGTGTCTTCTCTTTCAATTGCATGTTTGCAGCGCCCTCGGTTCCTTCTACATTCCGATGCTAGTCATGATGTTTTTCTACTGGAGAATTTACAACGCCGCAGTCTCAACAACGAAGGCGATCAATCGAGGCTTCCGAACTACGAAGAGCTCAAAAATGCTGGGGTCAAGGTACGATCCCATTGCAATGTATTTGGGTCGTTCTTCTTTTTAACCTACAATAGCCTGTCCTTCGTCGTATTATGGCATGCCGTTTGAGTATTGATATTTACGGTTTTTTTATTCGTTTCGAATAAACGTCCATATTTTCTTATCTATTAATATTATGTAATTTTTCCTTTTCTCTAACCAGCATATTCCATACGTTTATTTTCCGTAGAATGCCGTGACAGAGTGGTAAACCGAAATGTGGTCTTCACAGAAAACGGCCACTCTGTCACACTATTTTTTAAAAAACCGACGTTAAAAACGGAAAGGAAACTTTAATTAGTCCTAATGAAAACACAGAAGCAACTTTTTTTTAATCCCACAGAAGTCACAATTATGAGTAGTTCAAAAACCAAAAAAAAAAAAACAGAAAAACGTCGTTTTATTGTAGGTTAAAAAGAAGAACAACCCATTTTTTTTTTTCTCGACTGTCATCAGTCATGAAATCAGTCATCAGTCATCAGTCATGAAAATAACTTCGAAGTTCTTTTCATAGATTTCTAATGAAAATCTGAGTTACTCAAAATATTTCGAAAAACATCAGTGGTCTTAGGTGTATATATTTTTTACCGGTGTGATACAAAACGTATAAAGTATGCCAAAGATCGATGTGTCACACGATAAAGGGGCTTTTCTAAAAATTGATTCCTTCCTAAAAGTACGCGCCGTTTTGATCTTTTTATTTGTCTGCGACTACGCATTAACCCCCCCCATCTCAAGTCAGCAGCCCCCGAGGCCCCACTCGTCAAAGTAACTCCCATTTAGCCGTAATCGACTACACTGTACTGCATTTGCTGAGGGCACGGGGAAACTATTGAGAACCCGTACCAGTATAGATGGCGCAGTATTTTTCTGATTCGTTGGTTCGCAGATATTATCTTTCAAAGTATGTACACCAAGCTCTCAGAAGTTCCGGCCTGCTGGTAGATTCTGGGACATTAATTCCGTGAATTTCTAATAATTGTATGGAGAAAACGGGAGCCCCAAATTCTAACACTGGTTGCCAGAATACTAATATTCAGTGCTAGAAAAGTATAGCAGTTTACTGCCAGTTCGGAATTCTAAGATTTGTTTTTATAGAGGTGTAAAAATGATTTTCACACCGTATAGTAAAAATTATACGTGCATATGCTATTTGAAACTATTTTCGCATAGGCGCGAGTCCTAAACACTGTATAGTAAAAATTATGCGTGCATATTACATTTGGTTTCAATATGTAATCTTGTCGCCGCTTTCAACACGGCATTTGCCGTGTGTCGTAACAACACATTTTATGCGTGTTGTTGCAATACGTTTGTAGTACGTTGCTGCAACATACTTTAGACGTGTAAGGGTTTGTTGCCGATTTCAACACGTTTAAAATGTGTCGAGGCTTAAATTACACACATCTAACGTTTTATGGGTGTACTTGAAGATGCCTAGTATATATTAAAACAAAAATAAAAATGCGTCCCGTCATTGATGGCTCCTTTCGATAGTGTGTTATACATATTTGATGAGTTTCTAGCGGTCCTGTACAAATTATCTGTGACTAAATTTTGTCGTTGATACCGGGATTCGAACCTACCTACCCTAAATTCAACTGCGACCTAACGCTCGCACGCTGACCATTTGGCTATTGACTAATTGCGACTCTCTTATACAGAGAATAAACTGTATGTGCATTGCACACAGACAGAAATTCTCATAGAACAGATTTCATTATACGCATAGCATAAATATTCGAAGTATAGCGAAAAATATGAAGTTTTAGTAAAATGTGTCGTTTTATATCGTACTTTTTGTAGAATACTGGAAACTAATTGTTCGAATCACGTGGACAAAGTAGTTTTGAAATACTAAAAAAAACAATATGCCGAAAAAAATGTATTATTTGTATCAGTTTATGTGCTATATCGAAGGTTAAAGTTTAATTTTCGTCATCATTACTATTTCATTATTACAATTTCTATCTTCCATTCAATACTTTTTGATATTTAATGATTTTTTCTTTATAAGCACAGTATTTATTCTAAACTTCGAGGCCCCCGTTTTCTCCGTGTGTGTTCTGTGAACACCTTTAAAGAACACCGCTTTCGTTTTCTTGCGAATAGTGAAGCCACCTAAAAGGCAGCGCGGTAAGCAATTTATATCGAAAGGCAAATTTCGTGCTGAAGTTGCGGAGGGCATTTGACGTGGAACTTAGCATTGAGATAGCGGCATAATGCACGCTAATGAATGCATTCTTATACGACGCTATCATATATTTTATTTCTCCGAGGTTTCCCCAGCTTAAGGTGAGGAACATTCACCTACTCCTGGGGCTTAAGCTCGGTCTTAATAGATCAAAACAAAATCAATGGGCGACTCTCGAGGGCTTTGCACACCTCGGCTATCGCCCACAAGGCACCGTGAAAATACTACAATTGCAATGCGATAGCTGTTTCCTCAAACGAGAGGGTGAATGGCTACCACAGTCCACAATCACGTTCCTTCAATAGACGGAGAAATGCAAAGATAACCGCCTCCTTCATCTGACCCGGCAGCAACCGGACATTGGGTTTGCATACCGGTATGCCCTCAGGGCGCGACACAAATGACTCCTTTATCCTTCCGAGCGCACCGATAACGAGGACGATGAGAAACACTAAAAGACCCTACTCCTTCATATCCGGCCCGCAGGGTGCCGCCACATTAGTATAACTTAACATCCGCAAGCGTTGTCCATCGACTCCTTAGTGCGTTTTTTTAAATCCAATATCCCGTTCCGATTTTACTCTGTCAGTCTGCAGGACTGAACTTAAAGTTCAGCTTTCTTTCTTCCAAGGACGCCCCGACGAATACTTCTTTCATGTCGTGTAGATACTGTTGGAAGATCCGTGACCGGTGAGGAATCGAGTCAAGAAAAAATTACTTTGTCAGATCTTCGTCTCGTCCACGGCATGAGTTCATGTATCAGGCGTCATGTCCAGCATTAGTTCGTCTCGGTTGTCCAGCGTGCGTGCTAGTCTGTCAGGGTGTTACCTCTTCACCTCCTGCCGCGTCAGTCCTTGCTGTCCCTTGGTCATGTTTTATTGGCATTATCAAAACGACATGCCTGCTACTAAAAAATCGCAAAAATAAAAAAGCAAAACGAAGCAGCTTTGGCTTCTTCAGAAACCCGTTCAGCAAATTGATTTACTATTTTTATTCGCCGAGATATTCGATTTTTTGTCTGGGTAGAAAAAGTACAGGGTGTCTAGTACTTTTGACCAAAACTGTGTCTGTTGTATAAATATAGGTACATATACATTAGGGTGGTCCTTAATTGAGGTGTTGACGAATTTCGACGAGTTCGATCACCAGATAGGTTCAAAATAAATAAATAAAAGTGGATGTGAAACCCCGGCGCTGTAGTCCAATGGGTAGACGTGCTTCTAACCTCGTTGTGTTTCCTATTTAAATAACATGGGATTTTCAGAGAAAATAAATCATTAATTTTTGGAAGTGCTTCTACACGTTGAAAAACAGTATTATTCATATTAGTATATTCTTGAATGGTATATCTACGTGTAAAATTTTTTACAAGGCGTTATCACAACCCTTACACCCCCGTCCCTCTCAAATTATACACGACAGAAAATTGATAAACATGACTACCGGTTTGTAGTACAATGTAAAAGTATTTTTTTACAAGCTTATAACGCAAATAAGTTTGCCTTTTAATGAGTGAAATACTGTTAAGTATTAAGTGGTTTAAAGGAGATAATTCAGTTGATCTATTTGCTGTCGTGTGGGAACGAAAGTGTTGTAATAACGCCTTGTAAACAAATTTAGATGTAGATATACCTATTAAGAATAGATTTATATGAATAATTTTTGTTTCAATGCGTGGGAGCACTTCCCAAAAATAATGTCTGAATTAGTATGAAAATTCCATGTTCTTCAAATTTGAAAAACCAAGTTTAGAGCTACGTCTTCCCATTGGACTACGCTGGGGTTTCGCGCGCAATTTCATTTATTTATTTGAAACCTATCTGGTTGGCGAACTTGTCGAAATTTGTCACACCCCAAATAAGGACCACCCTAATATACATATACAGGGTGTCCCAGCTAAGAATGTCATCCGTGAAATGGGGGGTAGGCGGTGAAATTCTAAGACGATTGATAAGCACACGTGCGTGTCACCCACCGACGTTGGCCTGCCTCCGGGCGCGTCTGATTGGCTGCCGTAAAAAATTAATAATAATTCAGGGGTTGATCTGGGACCC
>JAPYZJ010004267.1:0-14044 GCA_030522765.1 Ophioninae sp. B BG-2022a | reverse complement strand
GTCGGTAGTGACTCGCAGCTCAAAACTGCCACAATTGTCACTACCGACGTATCGAGGGGCCGCGTCGAAAGTTTCCAGCGTGTTCGTCATTCCCTTAATGAAAAACAGGTGAATTAGCTTCTAAATGGTGATTTCGATGAAACCTACGCAAAAATGCACATTTTGGTCGAAAAATGTGACGTTTTGTGCCGAGCTGGCAGATTTGCCTATGGGGCGTTTTGGCGTCCGAAATCTCCAAAATCGAGCGAATTACCCCACTTTCACGGCGATTTCGTCGTTTTGTGTCACGTTTAGCAAGTAACGTTTAAATTACCATCAAAATGGTGATTTCGTCGAAAACTACTCGAAAATGCGCATTTTGGTTGAAAAATCTGTCGAATTGTGTCGAGGTGCCAGTCTCGCTAATCTCGCGTTTGTGCGGCCGAAATCGACGAATTCGACCCAATTTTCGCGCTTTCATGCCAGTTTCTCGGTTTTGTATCGTATTCAACGAGAAACAGTCAAATTAGCGTCTAAATGGTGTAGCGAGCCTTGTCTTAAACGGTCTGGTCTCGTTTAGTTTCCTATCAATTCTTGGGTACTTATTTTCTCTCTGCCTTGGCCATCCTTCCTGCAGCTCGGGATCAAGGCCGCCACAAAATCATGGACCGCTGCGTCTTAGAACGCCTCGGTGTCGGCGTTGGCGTAGCTATTGGTGATGGCCCTTCGTAATTATTCAATTAATATTCAATCAACTTTTATTCTAACTTGAAATCTATTGTACAGAGTTCGGCTCGACGACAATTATATCAGCAAGCGTAATTTTAAACGGCATGCGCTGATCTCTTATCGCGAGCTACGTTTCGCTTCGGCAGCCGGCTTCCGATTAATTCGGTCTCCCCATTCGCTATTTTCAATTTCTTCGGACGCCGATCGGTGACCCCTCCTCAGATCTGTTGAGCGGTGCGGCTGGCTATCGAAAAATCATAAGGAACGAGGACAAGCCTAGCCGGGTCGCCACATCCTCCCCCATTAGACCGCCGCCAACACCGCACAACTACCGCGACGGGCATAGAGTCCACCTCTTTACGGGTTCAAATAAACACGCATCTCCACAAATAATTCTCCGCCTCTGTCTCCGTTCGTTATTTCTTCCTTACTTTTCTGCAAATATGATATTTGGCTAATTTTTTTGTTCTGTTTTTTTATTCCCCTTTTTTTCTTCTTCCTTCGTCATTTCTCATCTTTGCTTCGTTACTCTCATTCCGGTTAGTTTTCTTTTGTTTTTGTTGTCTTCGAAATTAGACACGGGCCAATATTATTCATTTACATTTTCCATCGTTCTTCCGTTTTTTTCCATAATTTTTCGCGGCGCGCTGTTTTTTCTTTTTCTTTTCTTTTCTCGTAATACAAATTTTTCGCGTGAGATACAAAGATGCCGGAATCTCTTCTCGAAAGAAGGAACTAATTTCGCGAGTAAGAAGAAAAAAGGAACAAACCCAAAAAAGAGACGTCTCAAAGATTTTCAAATCTTTTTTTTTTTTTTTAATCCATTGAACGTCCAAAAATCGTCGGATCAACCGAGCAGCGAGTTTGGCTATGTCAATATGGGAAGTTTAATTCTTGTAAAAAAAAATAGTGCAACAAAAGTTAACTGAACCATGATCGGCAAGACTTGTCTTTGTTTCTTTTTCGGCTTTCAATTGTACAAGACGAGAGTTTTTTCCGTTATCAAGAAATAACGCAGTATTATTTTATAGCCTTCTTCAGTGCCTTTTTTTTTCTCTGAAGTCAGGAGTGTTTTCTCTGAAGTCAGGACGCCTGACTGACGGTTACATCGCGAACCCTGGGGCTCCTTCTCGCTAATTTAAGATCATTGACCTGGTACTTTCCGACCTCTTGTTCTGACATTTCGCTAATTATCATTGTTATCGGGGATAATTTTTTTATGACCATCGCCGGGCCCTTAAACTTAGGAGCCAATTTTGCGCTGTAGCCACGAGCTGCATTCGATAATGTTTTGTTAGGATAGTAAAGCACGTCGCCCACCTCGACGTAATCCGCACTAGCCTTACGATTTTTGTTGTAGTTCTTATTTTGCCTCGCTTGTGCTTTTGACATATACGATTCTATTCTGTTTCGCAACTCTCCTAAACGTCGCATCCTCTCCGTCCAAACCTCCGACATTTCTCGGTCGGTCAGGTCTGTCAGCGTCGCGTCAATCGATGGTTCACCTACACGCCGAGGCTCGCGACCGGAATTTAAGAAAGCCGGGGTGACGCCCGTTGAGGAGCACACAGAAGAGTTGTATGAGAACTGAATCTCTTCAAGCGACCGGTCTCATTCGCGATGATCCTCCTCCAATAGACAGGTAATCATAGCCTTCAAACTGCGATTAACACGCTCCACTGGATTAGCTTGGGGGTGATAAAGCGGGGTGGCGACCTGCTCGATTAGCGCCTCTCCCAGCATCGTTTCGATAACTTTATTTTTGAATTCTGTCCCGTTATCGGTGATTATTTTTTGCGGCGCTCCCCATTTGTTGATTAGGGTACGTAGTGCCTTGGCTATTTTGTTTCCATCTGCCTTAGCTAGTGAGAAGCACTCAATATAACGGGTGTAGACATCTTCACATACCAGTACGTAATTTTTCCTGATTTCGAGCGTGGAAAAGGGCCGATGATGTCCACCGGAATAATTTCCCAAGGCTCGGCTATTCGTCGCGGGTATGCCACCCCTTGGGGAGGCTTTTTATCTGCTTTACAGCGTAAACAAACCTCGCATTGACTGAAGAAGCTCGCTACGTCTCCGCGTATCCCTGGCCAATAAAAGTGCTTTAATATCGCTGAAATGTTGAGGGCCATGAATCGCTGAAATGTTGAGGGGGCGTTTGTTAGACCGAACGGCATACGTACGTATTCGAACAGCCCCCGTCCCTCAACTACGAATGCGGTGTATTTGCGGCTGTTAGGATGCATTGGGATTTGGTGAAATGCTTCACTCAAGTCGAGGGTAGTAATTACCCGCCGCTCTACCATGGAATCTAGAATCCCGTCTATCCTCCGTAGGGGGTAGGCTGACTTTTTCGTTATTTTGTTCCGATAATCCACGAAGAAACGGTATTTGCCGTCCTTTTTAATGAAAGCACGGGTGGACTGGAGCCTGGGCTGTTACTAGGTATTATAAAACCATTTTTTAAAAGCCGATCTACCTCCTCGTTCAGGATTTTATTATTCGCAGGGCTCCTTCTTCACGGTTTCTGCTTAATTGGCGTCTCATCCGTCAAGTGTATCTGGTGAGTCGTCATCGTGGTGCCGTGCATCTCAGCCATCTGAGTTTCTCCGAGTCTTTCATTCAGGAAATTCTCTAGATGTTTCTGCTCATTCGGGGTCAATAGCATTGTTTTTGCTCCCCTCCGTTGGTCTGTCGTAAGATCAAAAGGCACCTGCGAGTCTTTAATTTGCCAACAGTGACGGTCAACGTCAATCGAAACTCTCCATGCGATTATAAGATCCATGCGCAGCAAGATTGGTGTAATTAATCCGTCAAGTATCGTGAACCAATTCTCCCCGTAGCAATCGCTAATATCCATGAAAAATGTGACTGTATAACGCGGAATTGCGACATGCTCCGAGTGGGTCAGTTGAACACCTGTACGAGAAATGGAGTCCTTAACGGCGTTGCCTCTCTGGCACGCGCGTACGTTCTCGTAGACTTCTCCACTCATAAAACTACGATGACTTCCCGTGTCCAAGATTCCTGTTAACTAATGTTCTCCAATCTTCACTGCGACAGGGATTATTACGCGCTCCTCGGAAGGCGTTAGTGAAGCATAGGCTTTAAAAATTCCACGCGTCTCCGGCGCTTGCAAATGATTTTGATTAGTGGGTAGCCCTAAGGTTCCGCGTATCGTGAATAATAAGTTGCTCGGTGGACAATGTATCCTGGCGCTCCTGACTTCTACGCATGGCATTTGATCATCCTCGTTTTCCGTGTAGTCGATTTCAGATGCAGTATACGACGACTCTTCCGTTTCGGGGTCATCATCGGGGTTCCCCGCAATTCCCATATCCCATTCTGTACGAAAGCATGCCCTTCGCTCCGGTCGGTGATCGCGGATATTTCCTTTTTTATTATCTCTTGTATTACTGTTTTTTTCTCCCTCATCTACGCAATTGATCGATCCGACGTCAGAAACGGAACGGGAGTCCCGCCCTGACGTCCCGCCCGTTTTTTTGGGAAGGCGAAGGTCTTTTCCTGCTTTTTTGTCTTTTACTTCGTGTGGTCTTTCGCGTCTAGGGAAAGATGTTCTGCGCTCGTTGCACTGGTTTGCATAATGTTCTTCTCGCCTACATATGTAACAGAAGACTTCTCTGCTAGCCGCCCGTTCCGGCCCATTATAGTACCGATCTTTGTACTTGTAGTCGTAGTCTGCCGTCCTATAACTATCGCCAAAGTAGTGGTATCGAGAGTACCGAGGTCTCGGGGTGCCACGGTTCCTGTAATTATACGGGTAGTAATTCTTTCGATCTTGGTTATTGTCGAGGGTAAGTCGCGGCTGCCTTCTGCGCCTTTCCTTTCATCTCTCCGCGATGAAGTTACGCTTGAGAAGCTAGCGCTACTAGAGCTGGACCGGGTCCGCGACCAAGGTTCATCATAATTACGGGCTTTACGCATTGGCGTCGCTTTTTGGTTTCTATTTTTGTCGGGTTTTTGGTGTATTGATTGTAGTTCTGCTAACCGCGTGTTTAAATCTTTTATTTGCTCTTCGTAATTATTGGCTTTATGTTTTACTCCGTTATTCTTGTTTTTGTTGATCAGTTTTTTACTTTTTCCGGTGTCGTTGACCTTGTGTGAAATCTCTGAGATCTCCTCATTATTTTTGTCCGTTAGGGTTTTATCGATGATCGCGTTTAGGTGTTGCTTTCTATGCGACGTGCGGGTTTGAAGTGAATATTTTTTCCGTTGCTTATCCGCTTTAGATATTAATTCGTTGTTCTCCTCGTATTTGCCAATTTTTTTCGATAAGGTCATCATACGAGTTTATTCCTTCCCTGTCAAAGTGAACTATAAGCTTTGAGCTTAGCCCTGAGAAAATTTTATCGGTACCTTTTCCTGTAATTGATTGTACATCTCGCTTACTTTTATTACGTATTCTATTGCGGGCTCGTTTGCGCGTTTTACTTTCCTTTGTATTTTGAAATTTATTTGTTGGTCATCTCTTTCGCCAAACGTTTTTTCTAAATTTGGTTCCGAAGTCATTCCAAGATCGCCATTCCCCATGAAATACCTTCTACCATGAATATGCGGTTCCGCTTAAAACTTCCGGTAAGAACTTTAGGGCGTCTGCGCGAGCGATACGGAGGTTTTTCTTTCGAGTCCATCTATAAAATCGTCCGCGTCTAGTTTTCCCGGATATCTTCAACCCCATGATCGGAAGATTTTATCGATGTTTCTAGGAGGAGGTTGAGTTGATTCGTGTCGATAAGTGATAATATTATCGCTGTCGACTGTATTTGTACGTTCGATTGCTTCTATTAAATCATTAAATTGTAATGAACGTGGTTGTTGTTATGTCGAGTTCGCTGGGGTTGACTGTTGTTTTAAAGCAGCCGTAACGATTGTTCTCGCGATTGTTGGTACCGTGTTTAATATTGACGTGGTTGTGAAAATCACGGTTTCTATGCTAGTGGGGGGTAAGGTGACGGGAATGGAAGTCTTGTTTTGGGTTTTTTTTCGCGCACTACGCATCGGGTCCTCTTCATATTCTCATTGGCTATCGTCCGCTGACGTTGGAAGAAATTTAGTTTCTATAGCTTATAATTTTCTTTCAAATTCACGCGTTAAGTCTTTCGACGATTCTTGTATTAATTTTATAATGTTTGTTCGCGATGCGTCCATAGCATCGTATAATTCTCTATTTTTTTTTGCTCAATAACTCTATATTCCTATGGTTTTCCTTTGCGTAATCTTTAATTAGCTCTTGTGTACCCGTTCTAAATTTTTCAAACATTTGTTCGAATTTAACGGTAATTTCTTCCATTTTTCTGTGATCATCCAAAGGAGTTGATTCCGTGACTTTATAATTTTTACTTGAATTTTTCGGGATGGCATCGATATCTTCGCTTTTACTCAGATTTTCGGTGTCGCCTAGAATTGTTTGGCTACATACTTTGTCTCTTTTCTTTATTGTCGTATTTCCTTCATCTGTCGAGGTTGTGCTGTCTCTGTCTTGTGTGGACAGGGAGTGCGACAATGTACGACCTGATGGTATTACGTCAGCTGATCGCGTTACTTTTCGCGTTTTTCTACCATCTAGCTCACTCATTTTGGGATATGTCTACTTAACCGTCGGTTGCGAGAAAGAGAGATTTACGTACAAAAGTACGTAAATCTCTCTCTCTCTTTCTCTGTACCTGTACTGCATCCTATAGAAAACTATAAGATGCAGTACAGGTATGTCTGCTGCGTATCGACTCTTATTGTTCTAATTCCCAATATTTTTTCCTGTGTATGAGTGAACCACGTAAATCCTAGCGTAGTGATTACTCCTTCTGTTTACATTGTGAGACGAAAGATTAAGCCATTATGGTTATCCTGTGTATACTTCTTAAAGATGGATTTCATTATTCTGTGTAAAGAAGGAAAACGTTAAGCTTACCGAATACTCGTGGCTATTTCGCTATAATTTGTTTCATTAATTATAACAATTTTCAATCCAATATGTAAATCGTAGCATAAGTAACACGATATTGCATAATTTTTCCCTTTTTTTGCTTCATGGAATACGTCGCTCTTCACGTCGTTATATTACGAAGAAAAGGAAATTTTGTTCGGGCGCCATTATTCGTAGCGAGCCTTTTCTTAAACGGTTTCCTTTAGTTTCCTATCAATTCTTGGGTACTTATTTTCTCTCTGCCTTGGCCATCCTTCCTGGAGCTCGGGATGAAGGCCGCCACAAAATTGTGGATCGCTGCGTCTTAGAACGCCTTGGTGTAGGCGTTGGCGTAGCTATTGGTGATGGTCCTTCGTAATTATTCAATTAATATTCAATCAACTTTTATTCTAACTTAAAATCTATTGTACAGAGTTCGGTTCGACAACAATTATGTCCGCAACCTTAATTTTAAACCGCATGCACTGATCAGTTATTGCGAGCTACGTTTCGCTTCGGCAGCCGGCTCCCGAATAATTTGGTCTCCCCATTCGCTATTACAATTTCTTGGGACGCCGATCGGCGACCCCCTTTAGGTCTGCTGAGCGGTGCGGCTGGCTATCGAAAAATCATAAGGAACAGGGACAAGCCTGACCGGGTCGCCACAATGGTGATGTTGACGAAATCTACGCGAAATCGCATATTTTGGTCGAAAAATGTGACAAATTGTGTCGAGGTGCCAGATTCGCGTGTTTCGCGTGTTTGCGGCCGAAATCGAGCAAATTTTCTCGCCGATTTCGTCATTTCGAGTCGCATTTAATGTAATACTATTAAATTTGCGTCAAAGAGGTGATTCCGTCAAAACCTACGCAAAATGCACGTTTTGGTCGAAAAATGTGACGGATTGCGTCGAGGTCCCAGATTCGCCTATCTCGTGTTTTGGCGCCCGAAATCGAGCGAATTTCCGCACTTTCACGCCGATTTCGCTGTTTTGTGATACATTGAGCGAGAAACAGTTAAATTTGCGTCAAAAAGCTGATTTAGTCGAAAACTACGCAAAATGCACGTTTTGGTCGAAAAATCTGTCCAATTATGTCGAGTTGCGAGATCCGCCTATCTCGCATTTTGCGGCCGAAATCGGTTAAATCGAGAGAATTTTTTCCCCGATTTCGCTGTTTTGTGTCTCATTTAACGAAAAACAGTTAAATTAGCGTCTAAATTCTGATTTCGATAATAATTACGCGAAATCGCACATTTTTATCGAAAAATGTGACGAATTGAGTCCAGCTGCCAGATTCGCGGATCTCGTGTTTTTGCGGCCGAAATCGGGCGAATTTTTTCGCCGATTTCGTTGTTTCGTCTCTCATTTAATGAAATACAGTTAAATTTGCGTCAAAGAGGTGATTTCGTCGGGAACTACGCGAAAATGCACGTCTTGGTCAAAAACCTGTCGAATTGTGTCGAGGTGCCAGATTCGTCAATTCCGTGTAAGGTTTTACAATCGGCCCAGAGCTGGTTCATTACTGGTTCCGGTACTGCCAACATTGGCGGTATATCATTTTTAGGGTTCCGTTCCCAAAGGGTAAACGGGACCCTATTGTTTTCGCTCCTCTGTCCGTCCATCCGTCTGTCACCAGACGTATCTCATGAACCGTGATAGTTAGAGAGTTGAAATTTTCACAGATGATGTATTTCTGTTGCCGCTATAACAACAAATAATGAAACTTCAATTAAATTAAAAATTAAGGGGGGCTCTCATACGTCCGTCTGTCACCAGGCTGTATCTCATGAACCGTGATAGTTAGAGAGTTGAAATTTTCACAGATAATGTATTTCTGTTGCCGCTATGACAACAAATAATAAAACTTAAATTAAATTAAAAATTGAGGGGAGCTCTCATACGTCTGTCTGTCACCAGGCTGTATCTCATGAACCGTGATAGTTAGAGAGTTGAAATTTTCACAGATGATGTATTTCTGTTGCCGTTATAACAACAAATAATAAAACTTCAATTAAATTAAAAATTAAGGGTGGCTCTCATACAAGAAACTTTGTTTTTCGGCCTTTGGTACGGAACCCTTCATGCTCGAGTCCGACTCGCACTTGGCCGGGGTTTTTCTATCGGCCCTGTCATGGACTACAGTTGGTCTGTCATCATGGGACCATGATCGTTACCCACGACTGGGCCATGATTGGAAGCCAAGTCTGGCTATGTCACTGGCCCGATTGCGACTCAGTGATTTCATATTATATTCGATTGCCACCTACAAGCCAGCTTTGGTCAATAGCACAAGCCCATAGATGAACTATGAGGATGCCTTATTGGTCCTTATATGACCTTTGTAATCTGCGGCTATAATATTTAATGCATAAAATCGGTGTTTGTTTCATAACACGACGTTTATTATGGAATACATACTTTTTACTTACACTCCTAGGTCGTGATAATACAATATATAGATTTATTTTTATATAAGTTTTACATTCAGTAGCTTGCGATCATAATACGATGTAGATTTATTTTTATAACAGTTCTACATCTACATTCAGTAGCTTGCACTTTGGTCAAATGTTATGACACTCTTTGTTCGTAGAACAATTTACGCATATATTCTAATTCACACTGGTCTTAATTAATAACTAATCCTTTGGCTTCGAAATCCTCAAAAAAATTAAGAACTAAAAAATAATGTCCTTTCTGTTTATGAGTAAACATTATATTCAATTCAGTCCTCATTCCTGTTATCTTCGTCTGATTCAATTGTGTTACATAATATTTTTGAGCGCCCTTCGTGTATTGAAAATCTTTCGATTTTTATGTAAAAAATATATATTTGTTTGACATGAGTCATTTGTTTAGAACAATAACTAATAAACATAACCTTTTTAACCGTTTCAGTCAACAATATTTTAGAACTTTTCTTTCAACATTATTTGAAACCGCTTCTTTCGAAAATGTTTGTAGTCTTATCTTGTAATAATTTTTTTTTAACATCACAGGCTTTTTTTACATTTTTATAATTGAAAAACTTTGTATTATAGCACAAAAGGTCGAGAGGTAAAAATCTGTGCAGTTTAGTTGGTCACAAATTTTTCTTCCCTTGGTATTTCATTCAGATATAAGAATCCGAATTCCCAATTATAAAGGAGTCTCATCATGTTCTTCATGATCAGTAAGACCTCGATTCTTGCGGCCACCGTCTCTATCTGGAGCACACGAAAGCCAACGCCCAACTTGACCGCGTAGACCTTTAACTTCGTTGCAGTCTCCAAATCGTTCCATTGAGACCGCTGAAAAACCAAAAGTGAATTGAGATCGACTTCAAGCGTATACATACCATAAGATAATCACCGGTCAAGCACTCGTAGGTTTTGGTTTTGCTGAGTCTCGTTTGGCAACGTTATTCTTCAATGTCTTGCCGGATCCCGAATATTTCAGCGAGACCGTTTTGCATAGCGTCGCGCCCATTATTTTTAAAATACAACGCTTAACAGTTGTTTCCCCATAAGTGGCAATACGAAACAAAGTAATCTGCAATAAGTATTAGATTATTATCATTATTATTATATTATTAAATTAGATTACATAGATAGATTTATATACTTATCTAAGTAATTGGATATAATTATTAGATATCTATATGCTACATGTATAGATAGGGTATTAGATTAAATTATATTCATGGAGTAAACTTTTTCTGTCAGTAAAAAAGTGTTACCAGTGAATCATATTTCTTTTCCGATTGAAACAGTGATTCGTCAAATAGAGTAAATTCGTACAGCGATTGGATGGGAAATGCGATTCCCAATGTTGTCTTCGCATTCTCTCCGTTGCTCTTTTTAGACATAACGGCAACATTGAACAAGGTCGTGTTTTTTACTCCGTTCAAGCCCTCGCGTATCTCATACTGTGTGCTTCTTTTTAGAGAGTGTATCACGACGTGAAACTCCACAACCATGCGCTTTACCTGCACGTCGATATAATCCTTCAGGAATGCTACGAAATAAATCGTATCACATCGAATCACATATCATTCACTCAAAATTCGAACGATTTATTTGTATCATAATTCCGAATAATTTTTGTCACTTGTTACGTCCTGGCAACAATGCCCTCCATGTTCCTCGACCCTGCCTGAAAAAGACGAAACACAAAGAAGACCGATCACAATCCATACAAAATTACCCCATGTCCTATAACAAAGTGACGTATCTCAAAAAAAGATAAAAATGCATTAAAAAATATGGCATACTCCCTAACTTCATTTTTTTACACCTTCATATGGAAAAATTGCTTTAAAAATAGTTCAGGCGCTGTTATGAAAGATTTGTTCGTATGAGTATCTACGGACCGGTTTTAAAAAATTTTTTGTTTGAAAGGATACCCCCAAGGTAGTTACACGGCCATAAAGTCAGGTCTCCGGTCTCTAGGATCATGGAGAAATGAAAATAAATTCTCAAAAATAAGCTCATTTTTGTACTGTACATTATAAGTTTTTTGTTCTCTTTGAAAATTCTTCTTTTATTGCACATGTCCTGTCCGAATTCGTTGTAACGTGTGTATAATAGATAGTAAACAATAGACAAATGTTTTCTGTCTTTGTATCCTTAAATTCCTATCGACTCATTTTTGAAACTAAATCACCAGAAGCGCCTTTTCTAATTACACGTAAAGAAACAATATCAGTATTATTATACAGTATTCGAAGTAATATTTTAATTCTGTATCATAATATAGTATAGTGTTAGTATAGTATTCAAACATTCAAGCTCAAGCTTTTATTCTCACGTTTTCATAATCAGATGAATGAGGAGATAATCCTCAGGTGATTGTTAATTGAACAAAATAAATGGAATATATTAAAAACTACCTGATAGAACAAAAATAAGCTTACTTTGCGATTTTACTTTCATTTCTCCAGGATCCTGGAGACCGGAGACCTGACTTTATGGCAGTGGGACTACCTTGGGGGTACCCTTTCAAACAAAAAAAGAATTTTTAAAATCGGTTTGAAAATACTCATACGAACGAATTTTTCATAACAGCAACTGAACTATTTTCATAGCAATTTTTTCATATGGAGGTGTAAAAAAATGAACTTAGGACGTATTCCATATTTTTTTATACATTTTTATCTTTTTTTTAGATATGTCACTTGGTTGTAGGACGTGGGGCAATTTTGATGAATCTTCTTAATTAAATAATCCTTACAGTTAAACATACAATCTTATTACACAAACGCGCAAATATTAAAAGCATACAGGGTGTCCCAGCTAAGAATGTTATCCCTCAAATAGGAGGTGGGGGTGAAATTCTAAGACGATTGATATGAGCATGTTTGGGCCCCAGATCAACCCCTGAATTGTTATTAGTTTTTACGGCAACCAATCAGTGGGTGACACGCACGGCTGTTAGTGTCCGGAGGGGCGGTACCCCCACTATGCGAACACTGCCGCTCGTCGATGTGCGCTTCCATATGGTAGTGTGCGACGAAAAAGGCACTATCGGTGCGCGCGCGGCCGAGCCGATGTCATAGCTGTTATTTGTTATGGTTTTTAGTGCGTTTGGCTTTCTTTTTTTTCAGGGAGTGATTTCGGCCTCGAAGGCACGCGCTGTTGCTTCTGTCTGTATCCTGTCCTTTCCCGCGTGTTTCTATTAAATGTATTGCAACAATGTGTTCGCTAATAATCCACCGAATATGTCTATGAGTAAGTTGTAATCGGCCGGAATCGCTCCCTAAAAAAAAGCCAAACGCACTAAAAACCATGACAAATAAACAGCTATGACATCGGCTCGGCCGCGCGCGCACCGATAGTGCCTTTTACGTCGTACACTACCACATGCAAGCGCACACCGACGAGCGGCAGTGTCCGCATGGTGGGGTTACCGCCCCTCCGGGTACTAACACACGTGCGTGTCACCCACCGATGTACGCCCGCCTCCGGGCGTGTCTGATTGGCTGCCGTAAAAACTAATAACAATTCAGTGGTTGATCTGGGACCCATACATGCTTATATCAATCGTCTTAGAATTTCACCTCCTACCCCCCATTTCAGGGATGACATTCTTAGCTGGGACACTCTATATATAACATACATATACATTATATGGAAATTATAATACACAAACATATACAATGGGTTAGAATGTAAGCATATAACACATGGGAATACATATATAAAACGAACACAATGATTATCACATAAGCGTACACACTCGCAACACAAACACATAAAGCGTTACATTGCGAATAGGAAGCGTTATACATCGAACATACAAAATACTTACCTGAATATCGATGATCACGCATAAGGAGGCTCATGGCTGTCCTCGAAGATGATCTTCACGGTCACGAAGTCCACGTGCACAGCTGACGCCGTATAATGTCGGACGGCAAGATGTTCCTCAGACGACCGGACGCTGCGCGATGCAGAAACGCTGAAACTGCTGAGTCCAACATCCGTCAAGGGCATCCTCCACGTGCTCACCGAACAATCTGGAAAAGTAATAAACAATTAATGAAATATCGATAGTAATATACATAAACGCAAATACAAATATAAAAATATATATACATATACACAACACGTTCACAAATACTGCTACAATGAAAGGTTACATCGAATATTACATTTTGAAATTCAATTACAACTAACCCTTCAATGAAGGGTTAATTGTAAAACTACGACGTTAACAATTACATACAATAATACTACCAGCTAATCAACCCAAACAAGCAAACAATATAGCGAAAACACAGTAAACAATGATGCAACACATATGAATATTCATTACAATAAGAAAACAATAGAAAATCCAAAACATTAACAAAATATTTACAAATTATGTAAAGTATGATGATACATTAATAATAATTAATGAATCAACATCCTATTAACGAAAAACAAACTTTTACTTATAAAACGCGGTTGAATGTCATGAAACATTCAAAAAAATATATGCAAAAAGATGATAAATCAATAATATTAATTTATCAACGTTTCCAAAACCTGGCAACAACACAAACATACAATAATAAACAATAATAGGTCTCACCAATTGTGACGTCAAAAGGTGGGGAAGCGCGACTTCATCGGCACCACTTTCGAGTAGTATAAGCTGAGCGCGCTCACCAGGAGTCGTCAGTTTCTGATCGATCTCACCAACGGAAACATTTCCGCCCCGTATTTTTCTCTGAAAACCGTCAACATTATAATTATTATTTATTTTTTACTATTTCAAAACTTAACATTGTATTTTATCGTTTTGTTACGATAAAATACAAGTACATCGATAAAATACAAATACATCACGCACTAAATCACCGATAATACCCAAATTTACGAGCGAATGCGTTTGCAACGTCACAAGAGAAATCCACTCAGAAAATTCTCGAATAGAAAAAACGT
>JAPYZJ010004266.1:0-14051 GCA_030522765.1 Ophioninae sp. B BG-2022a | reverse complement strand
CGTATCGATATCTCGTATAGTTTTCCCGAAAAGTCCACTTGAAAAACCGCAAAAAAAGAGGCAAAGGGGTATGTATGGAAAAATTGGCAAAAATCGATGCTCCAACTTTGAAATTCTGCCAAAAATCGAAAAATCATCGGATTCCAATGATTAAAAAAGCATTTTGAAGAGAAAATCATAACGAAGAGATTGAGCACATAGTGGAGTACTAAATCCTAAAGGAAAAAAAGTTATCGATGATTTAGTAAAAAAAAAATTTTTTTTTGCCCTAAAATCCAAAAAAATTTGCATTTTTAATATTTTTCTTAATGGTCTATTTTGATATAGTTTGATCCTCTGAGCACGAATCTTCCATTAATTTTCACTAAAGCCCACAATTTTCATTAAAAAATCGTAAAAAACTTCTAAAAACACGATTTTTTGTGGGACTTCTTAAACAAAGCGGAAGGAGTTTCTTCACTTTCATTTTTTTCCTCCTTGACAGTCGCTCGATCGGTATGTCCCTGCGCAGAACCCAGATATTAAACATTACGAGGTTTACTGCGAATTCAAAATCGGTGCGTTTATTAAATTGGTAAATTGCTTGCCTGGAATTTAGGACGTCGCAGATTTCAAAAAGTCGTTTTTGTTGCAAAGTGACAAAGAAAATGTAAATTTTATCCTGCTATGATCCGAAAGCACAAGTGTACCATGAATTATCCTATCATTACATGGAATATCTGAATCATGGAAAGCTGTAAAATTTCGATAGGTCTTAATGGTTTTTAAGCGAAAACCATTTTTTTTCACCAGACATTGTTGACATTTCCAAAGTTTCCTAGCGGATTCCAGTCGAGGTACGAAATAAAACGAACAATGAAAGGAAAAACAAATTTTTATTGCTATCGATTAATGAAAAAAACTAACAGTATCTATTCAATATATTTTACAAAGATTTTCGAAAAAATGTTTCGTACGACGAAAAATTTTTCAGTGTTAATTGCGTCTACGTATACATCTACCATTAACGCAGAACTGAAAAGCAATAAAAATAAACAAATATAGACACGAAGCATAATTGGCAAGTAAGGAAAAATTATAGAAACGTTTTGACACAATTGACAATTCGTTTGTTCAATTGTACTTACTTTAGCTGGACGGACATGTATCTCGGAGCATCGGGTACCCTCAAGTGTTGATTCAGAAATTTGTGTACACGTACTATTACGATCCCGACAGTACAAGTGTAGGCAAAACTGGTCGGTATTGTACTAATAAAAATAAATAAATCTCATGTAGCTATACATATTCAAATATCCAAAATTTTATAAAAACAGATGCAAAGAGTGGGCAAGGAACAAGAATTTACGTACGTTGCAGGCAAGACTGTAGTTATAAGCCCTGCACTGTTTTTGGCGGTTCACCATTTTCCCAGGCATTAGATGTGGCAATTTTTTTCCATAACTTTTTGGTTTGTTGTATAAACACGAAAGCTTCCCGCTTCTGGAAATGACAGGAAACGTGGGAATGCAGAATTAAAAACACAAGAATCAAATAATAGATTTGAAAAGTCTAAAAACCCACGTTTTTAAATGTCCTAAAAATAAGAAAATTAGAACATTTTCAATTGTCGAAAAATTAAAAATAAGAAAAAATTCAATTAAGAAATTAAAATTAAAAATAAGAAAAAAAGAAAAATCTCAACCCTACGGGGCTGAGAGAGGGGCCACTCAAAACGTGGGGGAGTATATTATTTAAGGGATTATTTATGGGATATATCCACCCCGTAATGTTATTTTCTTATTTTTAGGACATTTAAAAACGTGAGTTTTTAGATTTTTCAAATCTATTCATTAATTTATTATTTTTATTTTTGTTGTTTGTCTGTTTGGGTTTGTTTGGGTTGGGTTGAATCATGTCATCGGGTTTGAAGCTACCCTGAAAATTTCAGCCTGCTAGCTTATCGGGAAGTGCCTCAAAATTGAGTTGCAAAAATCCAACCGGAACAACAAACAAACAAGAAAAGTGAGTTTATAAAAACGTGGGAAAATACTGGTCATGCGTGATAAACAATTACTGTAAAAAAAGCTCACGTTCAAGACTATATTCCTTGTTCAATGAATCTTTGAAGTTACCTGGCTGAATTTCAACAAAGACAACTTTGAACTAAGGAGAACTTTATAGTTTTCATATAAAGTAAACATTGAATCGTTTTTCGAGTTAATAAATCAGTGTTTAAGTTAAAGTAGCACAGGTGTGTCAAAAAATGGACAAAACATCGATGCCTTCTTAATTAAAATTCTTTTTGGCAAAATAATCAATTTTTAAGAATCGAAGATTGATTTCTATAAATCTGTTTTTATCGAGATTTTGTACACGTCCTATTAGTTATTGTTTGGGTTTGTTTGGGTTTTCTATTTTTGCATTGGACGAAATTTCAACGGGTGATGAAAATTAGAAAACAGCTGATCGAAGGGAGAAAAAAGTTGGATGCGTTGGCTACGTAAACGTTGGAACTTACCTCAAATACTCCGTTATATTTCGTAAGGAGCAAGGTGAAAACAGTACCGAATGGCTGTTGAAAGAAGGATACTCGTTCATTATGTATCCTCTGGTATTATGACAGTTGCTATTCCCTGGTGTATCGTGATACAAACCGAGCCTGTATCGATAAAAATCAGTTTTAAGCTCGTTTCAAATTCGTTCGAAATTTATTTCCTTCGCTTGATAAAAAAACATTCTTACAAATGTCCTAATTCGTGAGCTGCGGTGAAAATACCCGAGAATACACCGTTATCGCGAACTATCGCTGAAGAGTACATTCCATTAGATTTTGATTCGCACACGGTTCCTGTAAAACTGGAGCCTGCGAATCAAAGCGATTTGACGAAGGATTGAAAAAACTGGAAATTAAAGATAGATCGTTTCCAAGACAAAAATGCTTACCTCTTACAGTACCATCTTCGCCAAGACCAAATTTGAGTCTGACGAAATAAAAAAAAAAAAAAATTCGTTATGAGCAATTATATTGGTATTTTTTATAAAATTTATTTCTGCTCTTTGATTTTACATTCAGCTTACTTCGTGAGCGTAATAGCCAAATCGTACGACTCCAATGGAATTTGATCTTTTATCAAGTAAAAAAAGTTTGCTGAACCATCCAGGGCCTTGGAATAATGAAAAGTATGCTTATCGATTTTGTTCTTGGTTATGTATGGTAATGCCTTTGGATTCTGAAATTTTTATTTAAATTTCACATTATAAAATCGTTTATCATTTTATTATTATTTCATTTATTATTTTTTATTTTTTCAATTTTATTTTTTTTATTATTTTATTTTTAAAGTTCGCAGATTAAAATAAAAACAAATCAAGTATTCAAGTTTCCATTGTTCAGTAACTCACAATAGGTACCAATATCCCGGAAATGCGCAATCTCATGCGCGGCGTCTTCCACGATCGAAACTTGAGATCGACTCCGTTTACGAAAGCCATTATGTATTCGATAAATCGTATCACGCACATCACGGTCCTACGAGTAACGCCATGCGATTAACGAACTTCAGTTCTTAAAACACTCAGAGTACTCGTGGCTTGTGCAGCTGTACAGTTAAGACGGTTTTTTTTTTAAATCCGTGATCTTTCAATGAGCGACACCAAAAAGTTGGAAGTGCCCTTCTAAGTTGTGCTCCGAAAAAAAACTTCAGTAACGAAAACGATGGCGTTGAATTTTGAAACGGAATTTATGCTTTTATTATTATTTTTTCAATATTTTATTTTTGTCAATTTGAAGCCTTGATAATCGTGAAATTATTTTCTAATATTCTCATTTTGCGATTTACCATCTAAACACGAGAAATAAAATTTCGTATAATAATTAAGTTAAGAAAAAAAAATGAAAAAAAATCATTGCATTCCGGCGATGCAAATTTTAATTAATTTAAGGAAAAAAAAAACCCAAAGAAATATTTTCATAGGAAACGTCCAATATTTCTGTTAGGGATACCTGTACATGCTCCAATCCACGACCATGAGAATTTCTGGGTACAGAGCGCGTGGATATGTAAAGTCTCGTCGAACTTCTATATCGTTGAAGGCTTCCACAATGTCTGGAATAAAACATTCGTATTAATTATGTTGTACATCGTATCGACGAGAAACCGAAAATATTAAAAAAATTAATATCAAAAAACGGCTGAATTTGTTACGCCGGCTATTGCAGCGAAAATAAATTACTTGGATCAAGGAAATTGTTCATTCGTTGCTGGTATAATGGAACATCAAGACTAAATACTAAAATAATCGATTTTGAAAAAATGCATTATTGAAGTAAGCTGTTATTATTAAACTGATGAATAATAATGATTTTAATAAATGAAGCAAACAAATTATAATATTAATATATAAAAATAAATGAATGATGAAATAATCAATAAAATGACACTATTATTGATCATAACAACAATAATAATAATAATAAATTAAATAATAAGAAAATTATGAATGAATTTATAATGTCAAATAAACGAATATAATAATCTAATAATATTATGAACGTTTATGAACTGATTCACAAAAATAAATGAATAAATAAATAAATAATAAATGAACGTTTATCAAAAAAATTTAACGCTAATGCGTGTTGAATATATGATTTTATTCACTTATTAAACTATAAGTGATACTTTTTTGTCGATATTTTTTTTTACTTTTGACGTTCACTGATGATCAACCCACTACTCCAAATCGATAAACGCGAAAATTATTATTCAAGGTTGTTAAACGTTTCGAAATCGTTAAGTAATCGATAATTTGAACAGTTGGGCAAATTATCGATACAATTGACATACCGCTCCGAGTATAAGCTTCCGCTTTATCATTACTATGTGGAAGTTTGTAGACCGCGTGATTTTGCGAAAGAGATATCCCATCCAGATTCGGTTGCTCCATCGTCGAGCGATTAACGGGATCCGATAACGATACGATGCCTACATTTTTACTGTGAATTTGACCATTCTGCGTTTGGAAATTAGTGAGGTTCATTAAATACAATTTTTTGCTACACTTCGGTAAGCCTAGTGTACGATTATTTCGAAAATTGGGGTTCTCTAGGAAACCCGAAATTCGAATGACCAGAAGGTTCAAAATTCTTAATTCAAATATACCGAAACTACAAATTTCGTAAAATTTTCGCTTTGTTTGGGTTTGTTTAAAATCAAAGGTTTAAAATCAAACTAACGAAGCTAAACAAACCCAAACAAATTTCAAAAACTTTTACGAAATTTGTAGTTTCGGACTATTAAAATTCGGAATTTTGAGCAGAAGGATCAAAATTCTCAAACCAAATCAACAAACCCAAACAAATTACAAAAACCTTTACGAAATTTGTAGTTTCGGACTATTGAAATTCCAAAAGGATCAAAATTCTCAAACCGAATCAACAAACCCAAACGAATTTCAAAAACCTTTACGAAATTTGTCGTTTCGGACTATTCAAATTCGGAATTTTAAGCAGAAGGCTAGAAATTCCGAATTTTAATAGTCCAAGGATCAAAATTCCAGAAGGATCAAAATTCTCAAACCAAATCAACAAACCCAAACAAATTTCAAAAACCTTTACGAAATTTGTTTGGGTTTGTTGATTTCAGACAAATTTCAAAAACCTTTACGAAATTTGTAGTTTCGGACTATTCAAATTCGGAATTTTCAGCAGAAGGTTCGAAATTCCGACTTTTAATAGTCCAAAACTACAAATTTCGTAAAGGTTTTTGAAATTTGTTTGGGTTTGTTGATTTGATTCTAAACCCTTGATTTTAAACAAACCCAAACAAAGCCAAAAGAAAGCCAGCCCCAGAAAATTGCGATTGTGGTCTCGTACTTACAACAGTAACTTTCCCAAGATTATCGTTGCTGATTACCATTGTAGCCAAATGGGTAGGGTCCTCCAAGATTGTGCCAACCGTTTTCATTGTCAAATTCTGCTCAATTATAAAACTCAAGGTTTTTCTTGCTTTTTGCTTTATTTATCAATATATATAAAAAAATAAAAAAAACGCTAAACTTACCGATTCGTCTCTTCGTATCGCAACGTTACCCGAGAAATTCTCGTTATAAGTAGCGTAGTAGACACTGGTCTTGTCGTTTATCAAATTCGCGTCTATTGGGTGAAGCCACAGTTCAATATTTTCTCCAAAAGCGCGAATTCTCATGTGCTTTATATTCTCAGCTTGCATGGTCCATCTTCTTTGCATTAATTTGGAAAATTTAATGTCGACCACCTCGTACTCTGACGTAACAAAAGGAAAAGAATTACAACCATTTTTTTAAATTAATTTGCGCTTGACTGGATTTACCGGATGTGGAATTCCATCATGTTTTTTTTTTATAATTCAAAATGTTCAGGTGTGAAATTTGCATACGATCCACAACACCTTCTATCTCGTATGCAGATTACGTTACGCTTGTTAAGGAATAGGTTACACGAGTTATCAGACTCGGTTTAATTATTGGAAAAATTATGAATAATTTTTATCCAATTTTCGTGAAAATATACCACGCAAGATATTGGGCTATTCAAACGTGACAACGTCGTAAAAGACGCAAGTGTTATCTACCTCATTGATATTCAGTAATTCTAAACGGTCCCACCGTATTACTTATCCATTACTTATCCAGAAGTATCATTCATTCTTATTTCCTCATTTAGTAATATAATTTTTCAGAATTTTGTAATTCATTCAGCATTTTACGAATTTTGAAAATTCAATTAATTTTTTTTATTTAAACATGGTTTTTTTTTAAGTATCCAGAAATTATTTAAAAAATTCAAATTTCTTTTAGGTTATGAAGTAGGCAGAAACTTTGATAAAAATGAAACATTCGTTTAATCACTGGTTTTGACAATTAATATTTTTGATAATTAATTTTTTAATATTTATATTAAATTTTAATTAAATTAAATAATTAAATTTAATAATAATTTAATAATAATTAATAATAATTATTATATTTAATAATAATTTAATAAATAATTAAATTAATTAAATTTAATATTTTTGAAAAATATAATATTTGTTCGAATCTTTTTGCGATCTCAATCGTGTGCCCTCAAAGCAGGAGTATTTAAGAGTGTCCAGAAATTTTATCAGATATTGTTATACCAAACTACACGTTTTCACCTGAGGGTTAAATATAACGATTATTTTATATGCCATATATAACCAAAATTCTTCGGGGGTTTCATCGAAGCAGCTTCACGTATTTTTTTCTCTATCTGATAATTTATTTATTTACCTGTATTGGCCAGTAGTTCCTTGACATATGGGCTGTATTCAACGGTATCGGCCTTTTCCGTTTCCTGGTGACAAAATATATTTGTTTTTGTTACTATAATCTTATATCATCGGTGGAAAAATTATTTTCATTCTTAAAGTGTTACGTCATCGTAAAAACTAAAGGCAGATTGAAGATAAATTTATGATTAAATCGATAGAATTGTTAGTGAAAATATAAATACGGTTTTCACGAAACGATGTTTTTTCAAAAAACCTTATGCACGATTTGCTTCATACTGTAATAATAATTATTATTACAATTTTATTTTAATGCTCTTTTATGGTTTATTTTAATGATAATATTAATATTTTAATATTGTAATTTTATTTTAATGATAATAGTTTAATATAGATTGTCATTTTTTTCCTTTATTTGTTTTCATTGTTCATTAGCAAAGGTGACATCGTTTTCCTCGAGAAATTAAAGAAATCATGATTTTCTTTCACGATTGAATGATGGTTAGAAAAAAAGCTCGAGTCCATTGTTATATTAGAAAAAAAAATCGCCACTCGAAGAAGTAACAACAAATTCAAGAAGTCACAATTATTATTTTTATGATAACATTAAACTCGAGCTTTTTTTTTAATTATCATTCAATCGTGTTAGAAAATAATGATTTCTCAAATTTCTCGAGGCAAACTACATTACGTAATAAATAATGAAAAAAAAAACAATTTTACAAAAATAACGATAATCGAGGTTGAACAATTATTACCATTATTATTATTACAGTGTCAAATTAGATCGAGAGTTCGATCGATCGGATATCAAAAATAAAATATTTTTTAAGAATTCACGTTTAAATGTACTGCCAAGATTTATTCTTCAACTCTTTCGTTTATTCATATTTTTATCTAAAAAATACATTTTTATGTAACAATTTAAATAATTCATCAAAAAATAGATGTACAAATTCGAATTATTTATATTTTATTTTGACCTTGAAAACATTTTTTTTTTTTCAAATGAGCTTATTTTTTGGATCGTCACAAAAGCCGTTAAAAAATTGTAATTTTTAATGATACAGGTCTTACATTTTGATCGCCCCAAGACTGCTGGACCCAAATTAGGCAGAGAATTGCCAACGTTCGATAAATCATTATTACAGCTAACAAAAGAACGATCTTTTTCTACTGATCACTTTTCTCGGTATACCGTCGTTAAGGTGTACGACGACACTGCGCGCGGGTCACTGAGGCAACAAACGTTCGTGATAATCGTGGTTTCTCGTACACGAGGCGATTTTATGATGTATTATAAAATGTTAATATCCCAGAAAACTTGTTTCTTCAAGTGTTTTCTTATTTGGATATTCAAGTAGTATTCCCTGAAATATCAGTATTTTCGAGGCGGATCCATTCGACTGATATCTATGTATGTAAAAATAATAAATATATACTTTAGTTTTTTTTTTCAATTATTATTTCTGCTCCAAATGTCGGCAAGATAGTAAATATCAAAAATTATCTACAAAATAAAATTTTTTTGTGAATATCTGAATCCAAAACTTAAAAAAAAAAATGTATCTATTTTCTAACAGAAATCGATAAGATTTTTTATTGAATTCGAGTTTGGGTTGTGCTCCAAGTTATTCTAGGAATATTGATACTCGAAAAATTCGATTAATTTTTCAAGCACATGTTTTATAACGGCTTATCTTTATTAATTATAAAGCTTTGAAAAAGCATGCGCCAGCTACGCCAACTAGCCCACATTTTTTCTATTTCGTAATAAAATTAAGAATTTCGTTCTATTTCGTAAAAAATTTGCATTTGTTCTTACGACGTAGTTATATATTTCGTAGTTATCGAACGTAATCCTGCCAATCGAAATTTTATCAATTCTTTTGTAATTGCATTGCAAATACATTATTGTTCTTTGGGGTATTTAAATTGTGTCTGTCTGCAAAGTAGGGTTTGGGTTCGGATTTCTAGGGTTTATCTTTGAGGATCGTCAAGGTAACAACTTGCGAAAAAAAAAAATGCGTTTATGATTATTTTTCACAGTTAAGGACTTTCGCGTTCAATACCTGGAAAGGAATGCATTCAAATGGAAAGTGTGGAATCAACGATGCGTGACTTTATAATGCAGTCAATACCGATATCCATGAATCATCCTAAAAATACCAAATTTTCAAATTGATCATTCATCCGATCGCTAAACTTGCAAATGTCATTTTTGATAATTAAGATTACGCGTATGAATCCGTTTTAAATATCAAGATTATTGCTGCAATTTATATTTCGAGTAGATTGATCGATCTATAAACAATTACGAAGGGTCGGATTTTTCAATTTTTGAAAAATTCCGTTCTCAGCTACATGTGTAAAAAAAGCCTTTTTTTTTTAACGATTTGACAATAACCATTGATAATATTTAGTCGATGAATGATGCAATAGGAAAAGTAGGCTTCGAACTCAACTGCCTGTAGTATTTTTCGGCCATGGAAAAAACAGATCAGGTTCATAAACCACTTGATTACACCTACTTATCTATCGTTGTAGCTCCTCCTTGCTGATTCCAATCAATGCGGGGGCGGGAGTTTAGAATACGCGAGTGACTGAATTGTTATAATTTCGGAAAGGGGATTTCCAATGATCGATAATTCAAAAAACGGTGGTAAATGATTTATAGTTTTTAATAAGTATTGTAACAAAAACGCCATATGTAAAAAAAATGTTATTTTTTTTTACAGTTTTTATGATATATTTATCACATCCGGTTTCATTCATGATCATTTCGATTGTTATCGTTAATAAACGATGTTTACGTTACATGCTAAAATACTCCCGCGTATCAACGAAGAATTAAATGAGATGGGCACCAAAGTTCCACGAAAGGGACGTGCATGAACTTCCTCATTAAAAAGAACGTTAATTTTTAAAAATACTGTAGAATAGAAATTCAGAATTACGTCCGTAAAAATTCAGTATACCTTACTGAGGAAATACGACAGTAATTAATTAATGAAATAACAAAACTTAACACACAATTAATTAAATATTTAATTAATTTTAACAATTAAATATCACAATCATATTTATTATTATTACATATATTATAATAATTAATTACTACTAGTTCGCGATTAGATACAAACTATGTAAAAAGCGGAAAGTGTAAACAAAACTGTCGCGATATCATCTATTTAAGGGCATAACGAACATCGACATAACCTCACAAACTTTCGAAATCCGTTTTCTCAGCGTCGATTGAGTTTACGGCGAAAAATCGAGCATCAGTTTTTGTGGAATTCATAAAGACAAAAATAGATGCTTGAATTTTTCGATAAAAATGTTTCGTCCTTGAGAAATTGCGATTTAAAATTTCGACTATCTCTTTCGCACTCGTGTGTCACGTGGTACGTCTTCGACATGTCTTTACAAAAAAAAAAAGGCTACCGGACATTTAAAGCAGATATTATCGAATGAATTAATGAATTTGTGCGTTTATTGATCAACATACAGCTACTACACACATGTACACTTACGTTAAATAAACAACGTTCGTAATTATTTTCGAAACTAGCTTTATTAAATGCCTTTGGTGAAAATGATGTTTTCAAATATGGCGCCGGTATTTCGCGACCGAGTGCACGGTGGAGGCGACAGGCGGCGCGCAAGCGCGTCCACCCGCTACCATGCCGTCCGGGCAATATGGCCGCGGGTTCGCGAGAAGATGATAATTTGTGACAAGTGATAGAACTACCGAACGCGAGTGTTTTTTTCCTCTTCGTTTTGTTTTCGTTTTTCGACGTGTGTAGAGTGAGGAGTTTCGTGAGACCGACAGTGCCTGGAAGGTCTTTCGCAGCCCCTGGCGGGGCCCCGAGTTTTCGGTGAGTCGTTAATGTTATGAAAAACCGCAAAAGACGATCCGTGCGTTAATTCGGAGATTATGCGAATCGCGATAATTCGCGAATCGCAGGCATCTTTTGCCATGCGTCGCTTTCAACCGTTTATTAAAGCTCTTCGTACGTTCAATTTTTTTATCGTTCGAGGGATAATCCCTTTCGTTCGTTTTTGCGATACGACGCGACACGATCGCGAATCGCTCGATTCGCGTTTCAGAAAAAGTATTTTGGTATTTTTTTTTTGTTTACGAATATTCGTCGCGTTTACTCGAGACACTCGAATTCTTTAAGACTCGCTGACTTCCGGTTTCTGCATGTTTATTTTCGGTAAAACGCGTTTTTCTTTTTTTTCCTCCGACTCTTGATCGACGTTTTATACTCGCGCTGTCGAGTGTTTACGCACTGGGAAGGGTTACGTTTCGCCGCTCGCGTAGAACGACGAACGGTCGATAAGTAGGAACGCCGAGTCTTTCGCGAGCTCGAGCTTCATGAGATCGGACACAGATGGCGCCACGTGCTCTAATTTCGCACGATCCATTCGAGCTTTACTTTTCATCGTTTTATACCGTTTTTTTTTCTACGTAGAACACGCGTTGCCGAATAAAAATACTGCCAAGTGCGGGCACAAAAGCGTAGTAAAAAATATGAGCTAGATTCGCAGGTATTTATTAGCGCAATCGATCGAAACCTCGATCTTGGAGATCCGATCGAAATACTATGAGGATAGGAAATTATAATCGTTCAGTAAGGTTAATCCGATGGAAATGGTTCGATTTAATTTCAGGTCTTATCGTCAAGAAACCATCATGAATAAAACAACCATTTTAATCACAAACAAAAATTCAATTATATAGGTTATCAACCATAATAATTCATAGATTTTTAAATATTTAGAATATGAATAAATGTTTATTATTAATATTTTTAAAACATTGATTATTAATATTTTAAAAAACGTTATTAAATAATTATTTTCAAAAATTAGTAATTAATCATTTTTTAAATATTAATTTATGTAGAAAAAATGGCTCTTTTTAAAAATTCGAAATATTTACGCTTTGTCGATTTTGGTCTCGCGGTGCAGACCTCTCAAGGTCTAACGCCCATTAAGAAAGGACAAGCGTTGTAAACAAAAATCCGCCGTTGTCCCGAGAATAGTCCCGATAGGATTTTTTACGAGTTTGCCGAGAACGACTGCAGCGAGCTAGAGTGCGTTGAAACGCGGCCCATGCGGTCGACAGTAACTTTGCCGCGGCGAGATGCGACGGCTGTTTTGCTTGCTTTTGCGCGCGTTTCGGGCTTGATGTTTAGTAAATTTTGCCGATTATAGTTCGGAATACGGCGAATCGCCTGACTATGAGATCCTCGTGATAGCCCGAGACATTAAAAGAGATCGACTATTTTCGTCCCCGAATTACGCGTTTTCCGAAATTTGAGCTCTATATTTTTTTTTATCGCCCGAGGCATCGCGAGAGTTTATTCAAATTGTACTGGCAAGTGCATGGGACGATAATATCACTAGAATTAGAGAAATCGTCGAGCGGCGTAAAAATATAAAAGGTTGCAAAATTTGGAAAAGTTGAAAAGCTCGGTAATAATTATCAAAATCATTTGTTATTTTTTCTCTTTATCATTTTATCAAAATCGTTGAAAATTGATTTTATTTTATTTCAAAAATTGATTTTATTTCGATTCTTAAAACCCTTTGATTTTTTAACAAATCTTAGTAATTTTTAAATCAATTAATTTTTATTAAGTAATTTATTAAATTTTTCATCGATTAATTGTTTTTTATAAATTTTCTTCATTTTCCAATTAAATTAAATACGTGATGCTTCGTTTCGTAAATTCAAAATTAATACATTTCAATTTAAAAACTATATAAATTGCATCCTAAAAATTGTATTTTCTCCAATTATTACTGGGATATAAAAATACTTATACAAAAATCAAATTCTTTACAACGAAATATTCTTTCGTATATTTTTTTTCATCTTCACTATTTCAATAAAAAATACTGAAAAAGTCTACGAACATTGCTCGAGATTGAATAATTTAAAAACCAAAAAAAATGAATATCCCTTTCGAAACGTGCTTTCGTTAATAACCTAATTTTGCAAAATCAGTTTAGCCGAACCCAGCCATAGTTGAAATCGATTTTTCGAATTTCGTTGAAAATATAGAAAGATCTTTTCGTATATTCTTTTGGTGATTCATTTTTTTCAGTCCTGGCTCGTTCTTTTCGAGACGGCAATTTAAAGCTTTTCTTATTCCAATTCCATTGGATCTGGCGTTTGAAATAAACTCTTCTCTCGTTGCGTCAGGTGCTCGTTCATCGAGAAACGCTGCGGGCAGAGAGAGAATAATATTTAACGCATCCGCCATTAAATTATATTGGACGCAGCGAGACACACACAGACACAAACAGAAACAGACGTATAACCCGGGTCTCGCGGTCTTAATTCACCGATCAATATATAAACCAGACGCTCGGGCGGTCAACAGACCCGAGGAGTTACACACGCGGAATTAATAATTGGCAGACCGAGGGACGTTCCAGTTCGCCGATTAGCATCAAAACCTCGTGGAGAATGCACTCGCGAAAAATACTCGAAAGTCTTATCCCGTTTCTCGCCACCCCCCTCCCCTAACCTCCCCCCCCATCTCGAACGATATTATTGGCTGACAATGCGTTTGATGACGATCAGCCAGTGGCGAATATCCGAAGGATCTCGGTGATAAAAATTTTTCAATTAATATATCATCCCCGATGATCTTATTTTTCCACCCCCCCCCTCCCCCCTCCGCCAACCCAATTCTCGTCAAATATCGTCCCGGAGATCGTCATCCGATTCTCTCTTTTTTTTTTTTTTTTTCTCGAAGAATC
>JAPYZJ010004265.1:0-14909 GCA_030522765.1 Ophioninae sp. B BG-2022a | reverse complement strand
TGTGGAAAACCCGTGCCGGTATAGACGGCCCTGTATTTGCCTGATCCTTTGGTGTACACACTTTGTATTGAAGTATCTACATCAAAGCATCAGAAAAACGGTCTCCCGCTCACTGGTCGATGCGCCAGCGAGAGCACAGCTAAACGGTCGCCGCACCAAGTATCAGCCTCTCTCGATGCTGCTTAACATCAGTGATCGCCCGAGCCGCACTGCGACCGGTAAGTTTTTTTTCTAATTTTAAGTGGTTTTATCTAATTTTTGACGTATATAAAGTGCGTGGCTGTTCATAATGTAACTCTTGATCGTAGACACGCGATGGGCATATTGATAGTTTCGATCAGTTTTCTACTGCATCAATGGCACTTCTAAAGGCCGGAAAAACGACATTGGTTAACCCAAACATCATGAAATTTTTAGTTCCACGAACGTTTTGCGAGAATACTGCAAACTGTTCGTACCAATCCATCGACCATGCGAGTCATCGTCGTCATGATGGAAGAACCGTTTCCGTTCCGAGAGCAGTGCACATAAACGTGCCTCACGACTGGCTTCGCTTACTTAGATTACGCGTACTCTGGGCGAAACATTTGCACGTATATTGCGCGCGTCGGTACGGCGATGATGTCATTGCGCTGGGAGCCGGCACACGAATGGACTCTACGGCATCGCACCAAAAGATTCCTAGGAATAGCAGAATCGAGCACAGTATGCACCCGATATTGGCACACGTGGTACGGTATGTATGCGTGTGTGTAGGATAATTTCTCAATTCGAGGTTGCGCCTGAAAAACCCTTTGACCCATATATGATCAGAACTAAGTTGGGATTCCGATTTTGGTCATTTTTAGATATGATATAGTCTTGCGAAAGATGGCGTTGTTTTACATTTTACTGCGCTAACAAACGAATTACGATGCTTTTATGAAAATACTACCTCTTGTTTCGTTTTCGAATCACTGCGCATATATGGGTTAAATTGTGCCTACTTAACCCATTAACGCAATGATCTTTTAATACTTAATTTAATTTATGTAGATATTTATACATAGTTTAATATTTACGTATGTAATTTAATATGTCATAATTTAATATTGAATTTTTATTATTAAAAAACAATTTTATCGTATCGTTTTTTTGTGAATGTAGCCAACAGATTTTAGAGCGAAAACGTGGTCAGGGTTATATAGGAGTTTCCATAAAAAGTATAGTTTTGCTGTATCTCTGAAATAGAACTATGTCGATACGTTTAGTTTAATTTCATACTCTAATACATGCTTACAATCAAACTTGCAAACTATGCCCGCGCAAATTTTTCACTCGAGTAAAAAAAATACGTTTTTTTGTATAGCTGATTACACACTGATAATCACATTATAAAGAGGAAAAAGATGATAATATTGATTCGAATTCGAGGTGTTGCAACCGCACCGTATTTCTTGATGAAGAGATACTTTATGAATGCTGAAGATGCACGCCACTGTGCTTCTAGAACCACCCTTTTTTCAGGCTTGCCTTGGCGGATCTAGATGACGTAAGCTGCGTGCTTCTTGTAGTTCATTTTCACGAAGATTCAGTGGAAGCCATTGATACGTCCAGTTTACTCAAGCAGGCTGACAGTTCTCGTGAACGATAAACGCCTTAATGTTAGTGGAAAAAAAAACGTGTGTTCGGACATAAAAATTTAATGATGGGTATCACGATGATAATTGTGCGAAATATCTATCGGGAAAACGTCAATGTTAACTTCAGATGCAGCGTGAGAGGCGTAGGCGTTCCTACAATTAGCTCTGCGACCCGAATAAACAACGGTTCGAGCTCCGTCCTGCTTTTAGTTTCCGTGCACTACATACGCATTCTTGCGGTGAGTTAGTGTACCACTCATCACTGCTGTCTCCAAGAGACCTCTGACCCACCTCGACCTGTGATATTCGCGCGGTATCACTTGCGATGATGTGGGCAGTCACAGACGAGACCTTACTAGGATTGAACTACCGAGACTACACGACGGCACAATTACGGAACTCGATATAGTTTTTACGTTTTCCCGGCTGGCTTTTGGAACGGGCTCCTGCTTGTTGATCTTCATCCAATTGTATCAATAATTCCCTCGGGACTCGAAGGACATTTGGTGGCTGATTGGAATTAGTACGGTCCATAGCGGCGATGAAACGTTCAAACCAGGTCCAATATTAGGGTCAAATAGGTACACTGGATTGGACAGCTCCTAGAATAACGGTTTGTTTCCTGAAGCCAGGAGTTAGCCCGCTACGCTATCGTGGAGTCTAAAGAGGCAGTCAAAGAGGCAAATTCGGATCCATCATCGTGGTATGATGAAGGATAGCTTTGTGCCTCAAATATCTTGGTTCTGGGCTTTGCAGAATCAGTCAGACCGTTTGGGCAATCCGTTGCTCCGAATTCATCCAATCATTCCAATTTATGCCAAAGATAAATCTCCTTGATTCTTCAGCTCCGAAGACCCATGCGAGTCATTCGTAACATATAAAACAGCTTCAGCGGTTCTCTAATCGTCAAGGATATGCTTGTATAGCCTTGAAGCGGTGCTTGCAGGTGGAACAGTCATTTCAGTGGAGCACTGTTGTCAACTGATGTACCCACACCACACCCATACGGGTAATCAAAGATGGCCGATACTAATTGGTTCGTTGAATCGGCAAATTGGGATCGTCACATAGTCGCTCGGATGCACGGTTTCCCATCGATTGGATCCACTCAAGGGCAACGAATTATCGAAGACATCTATCAACTCCTGGAATTATAATCGCTGCGGTCTCATCTTTGTCAACCGGATGATTATATTTGAGCACAAAGCGAGGAACATATCTGGAATGTGATGCCACGAACATCCGCTTGTTACCTAGTCCTCTTCTGCCTCCCTTTCTCTCTCTCTCTCTCTCACTCCAGCAATCTCTACACTTCTGTCACATCGATCCCGTGAATCGAACAGGACAACAATATCCGGCACAGAATTCGGTAGCCTTACCGATTATATTGCAAAGTTGATCAGAGTACACCACCATCCAAGTTGTATTTGTCTAAACCTCGAAATTGTCGTGTTGCGATGTTGGGTCCACAATGTAGCAACGGTAGCCTAATCGGGATCGATGTTGGTGAAATTGTCACTTTCGACAAAGAACAGCCTCGAATCTTTACGTCCTGTGGCAGCAGTACGAGGCACAGATTTTCCCGAGGCTTTTCCAGAGGGAACACCCGGATCCAATAAATAAAGGAACGTGAGCGGAAAGGATGTCGCGAAAGGTTCGATCTCTCTTGGTTTTACGAAGACAGAGAGAAGCCGGTAAGAGAAACGGTGTATCCTGTTGTTCGATGCTATCGATCGCTTTCGTACGTACATACACTTGGACGACGTAAATGTAGCACACATGTCGCGAATGAAGCATATCTTTGGAACCTTTTTCCCGAATATGTATATATTTCGCGGAATATCGATCCATCGTTGTTTCAGCTAACCGAAGAGATGAACTAAAAGCTCTCGCCTATTGAAATCCCAACGCTATTAAGCTGTAGGTTAACTCTAAAGTATTCTGATACCTCGATTCGGTATTCATGATTCGTGCGATATCACCGATCCAAATTTGAACCATTCGCTGAACGAAAGTCTCTAGATTGATATTGAATGAACCTTCCGTACGATTGAATCCAAACACGAAACAGTGAACGCTAATAACAACAGGGACGGTCACCGAACGGTCATCGATGAAGAGCACGAAGCAGCAATTGAATTCAATTATTCGTGTATTCTAATACTCAACATTTATGATACGAAAAATTCATTCTGTTGATGACACATCGAAATTATTATAGCGACAATGTCGAAATCACCAAATGTTTAAACAAAGTACTTATGCAAACAGTTGACAAAATATGACCAGAGGACGTATTTTTGTAACCGCCATTTCCAGGTGGAAACGTCAGAAGCGATCCAACGACTCGATGTCCTTCAAAAACCTTCATCGGGTTGAAAGAACACTTTTTTTCTATCACCGTTACGACAGTGATGTTATCCAGCTCTGTCAGTTATTAAGTTACCAAAAACACTATACGACTAAAGTGTAGTGACTTTTTCACAGCAATTCTTTTATTTCCAGCCACGAGTCATACAATACGAAACTATAAACAATTGCAAATGTTTTAGAAGCGAGTTTTTGTTTGGGTTTGTGTAGTTTGTAACTACCACCGAGAATTGTCTCCTAATATTACTGAAAAAGCACATAATAAATCTTTATGATTTCCGACGAGCTGCTCGTAGTGGCTTGTCGACGAATTAGTTTAATTTGCAAAAAGGCGGTAAAAAAAAATGTTGCCTCCTCGAGCATTGTCTCGACTTGTGGTGAAGTTCCAAAACTTGCGCAACGCACTAAAAACTTGACAGTTTTCATTGATGTCGAGGTAAGCAATCCGTCTTAACATTGTTTTATCCGGGTATAGTTCCGTACAGGAAAGTTTGTTCAGTTACGCTGAAGCGTCCGTATATATAACACACCGCATCCCACAAGGAATACCAAGCAGATGAGCCCGCATTCGCTACACGTTGAACTGATTTTATTAAGGAAAATTAGACTACGAGTATTTTCGCAAATTACATGAAGACTCATGCTTACATACACAAACGTACAAACCCAAACACAAACGCGCAGTGCTCGCGTCATCGTCATTACCGCTGCAAACACGTTGCAAATTTATGAGGACATTACAATACCAACTTTCCGTGTCTTTACTGACCTCTCATTTTGAAACGGTCCAACCAAACTGTAGATTGAAGTTTCCGTCCATCATGTTGTCTGTATTTCAGATTCCATAGTGAAAATATACCACTACGTACAAATTCCAATACGTTTACAGAAGTTTATCTATCCAGATATTGCAGGCCCATTTAGGGCCTGCAACAGCCCCTAAAAGAGTCTAAAATCTATCCCCTGAAAGAATCTTTTTGGTTTTTTCATTTTCGATCATCCAAATCGGAGATAGTTTGCTCAACTTTGAATAATACTTAGTCAATCGTTATTTTAATTATATGTAGTGGTTTATCAGCACTATACATGTTGTTATCAAAATTTAAGTTTAAAATTGAAGATTATATATAATTTTCATTTTTTTTTGTACGAAGTTCTAACGGGTTATAGCCTTATCAACCTTATCAACCAAAATTAGTATTAATACGTTCATTATTGAATAAACGATTAAATAAACTTTTTTAACGTTTTTTTAAAATAAACATTTTTAACGTTTTTTTTAAATAAACATTTTTAACGTTTTTTTTTAAATAAACATTTTTAACGTTTTTTTCTTAAATAAACATTTTCAACGTTTTTTTCTTAAATAAACATTTTTAACGTTTTTTTTAAATAAACATTTTTAACGTTTGTTTTAAGTAAACATTTTGAACATTTTTTTTAGTGTGTTTGTTTGGGTTGGTTCGGGTTTGTTTGGGTTTGTTTCGGTTGGTTTGAGTTTGTTTTGGTTTGTTTGGGTTTGAATAAGAATTTGAACAAGGAGCGATTTACGGGCCGGCAATGTGATTTCAACTGTACGCGTGAGTTTACAGTGGCAGGGACGTTTCAAGGATCTCTCTCCGACGCGCATTGCAAATCCGAAAGACTCGACGGGGACGATGATTTACCGTGTGCGCCCGGGTCTACGGGAGTAACCGTTACTTCACGATGTGCTCGCTCGTAATACCATGCCGCGAGTACCGAGCCTTTACGTGTACGATACACCAACCCGCGCGAGGATTCGCTCCACGGATTCCGCGCTGATACGCGCACGCACACGCACGCTCGAGCGGCACGTGCATCCCTTGGGCTAGCGCCAAGTCGACCACTAAACATATTTCTCGATTACAACCGTGAGGGGTTGAATATATATATATATATACCGAGGGTGACCGGTAATTCGATTTATTTTTCAAAAGGGGTCATTCCAAAGGTCATTCCAGTCAAATTAAACGTTATTAACTAGGAGGGATAAAAATACAGTTGTTACTGAGTTATGACGGTTTGACGATTTTTTTTCAAAACATCTAAAAATGTTACAGAAACGAAATAATTAAAAATATATATATTTCACTTTAAAATATATATTTTTTTACTTCAAAATATATATATTTTAAAGAAATATATATGTTTCATTAAATTCAGATTTTTTAAAGCTGACACGTTGGGATAACATTGTATAAGAAAAATACGTTACGAAAATACGAAAAATCTCAGAAAGAAAAGATTTTGAATGACAGATATGTTTTGTTTCTGATATTTTTGGATTTCAATGTCAATTTTGTTTATTTCACTGGCATTGTTAATTCGTGAAATCTCAGTGGAGTATTAAATTCAGAATGGAGTGCGCTTTCTCGATTTCGTATTTTTTTATAACAAGCCCGAAAATGTTGCAAACATTGGACCCAGCGTAACCCGTAATAACGGAGTGAAGACTCAATTTTGATTCCTAGTCGATTGGGCTCAATTTGCTTCAAATTACCTCTACAAATGACCCTTTCAAGGAACAGGTCATATTACCGGTTACCCTGGACCCGTGTGTGTGTACGTGTATACGTAAGACATATACACACGTATATTACGGAAGGCGAATCGAATACGTGCTGATCGAATTGCCATCGGAGATACCACGAGGCGAACACATAACGCGGACGAATATTATACGCTTAATGGAAATATCAATGCAATCGATGCGTACACAAATCGGCAAAAACATATTGCAGCTTTCCCGTTACAAAATGTTATTACCGGCTCGATATATCAATGAATCATTGATACACGTTGGGTCTATGCATAATTTCGCAACTTTCCAAATTTACTCGATTTTCGCTACGGAATAATCCATATACCGAATACAATGAAACTGACTGGGCCGTGCCTAGATATTCAATATTTTTCAAAAGTTATAGTTGAGTCAAACATCGTTATCGACGTGGAAATTAAAACAGCAACTTTTCAAGTTTTTTCCCTGTAAAGTGTACCGTCTGTTTCCTTGTGCTTGCGTCACGTGGCAACTACTGGCTGGATGTTGATGTATGTTGGCATCGCGATAACTTTTATTATGGACGAAGACACTTTTTGCCCCGGAAAATACGGTTACTTCCGTGGCATGGGGAACGAAAGTTTTGTTAACTTTTAAGTAGGGCCTCATCAAATATGTACGGACGGAGTAGACTTGATTGAAACACGAAAATAATATGTTCAAGCAGTAATTATATTAAACATGTTTATTATATATTTCATTATATTATTATGTTTATGTATATATTGAAATATATAACGATTTCAAGTACTACTTAATTTTTGTCACGAGTGAATATATGTATATCTTGAAAGTTAATAATAATTAAGAATTGTTTGGGTTTAATTAATACGTTTTCATTAATGATCATTTTTTTTTGAGTAATCACTATAATTTTTATCATTCTATAATAAACTATAATTATTGTTTTCGTTCTTGACGTTGTTTTTTTTTGTTATTGTAACTATCGTTATTATTGATATAATAGTTGATTTTTAAAGTGCGAAGTTTGGAATTTTCCATTTTTTTTTATTACGAAATTTGCACTTAAGTTGACTGTAAATTCATCTTGGATCAGTTCCGTTTTCGAAAGTTGATTAAAGTCTAAACCGCTTACAACGACACAGTTTAAGGTCATCGTATACAACGACAAAATCCGAAAGTCGTTACAACGGATTTTCATTGCAAATAGGAATACACCTTGTAACGATTATTGGCTATAACGTCGTTTCTGTATCGGCGCTTTAACGGCGTTAGGGTAAGTCCGAGGGAAATAACCTTGCCGGAGAGATGGCCAGTAGACAAATTTCGACTTATCGTAGGCAAATGTCATTTTTAACATCTCGCTAACGAGTGCTTGTGTATTTTTTTTTTTTCGAAAAAGAAATAAAAAATTATTATTCGGCTCGATATTATTATTTAGACCTCCTCATGATGTGATTACAAGTTTCTGTTGACCTATATCGAGTATTCTGACTCAATTGCAAAATTCTCGCGGACTAATTTGCAAATTTTACTGTATTAGGCGTATCAGAATATCAATTTAAACAAATTGTGTCAAGTTTCGACCCAACTGAAATAACATGTTAAATGAATCGAAGTTAGTCGAATTAAGTAAATTATTGACCCAAACTAAACTACTCAACCCGCTAGCTAATCTAGAGTAGGATAAGTCCGGGAAAAATGGCCAGTAGAAAAAGTTCGACTCATCGTAGACAGTTAGCAGTAGTAACAATCTGGTTCGTTTTGTTTCGTACCTGGCAACAAGTGTTAGTGAGTTTTCTTCTACGAAAAGAAAATAAAAATGTCAATAAAACGTCCGTAAACGTAAAAGTACATAAAACAAGGCTCGTAAATTGGACTAGCAGGTAAGCATTCTTTTAACGTCTGAAGATCATTTTAAGAAGGAAAATAAAAAGAAGAGACAAGGCAGAAAATGAAGAAAAGTCTGAGAGACCGAAAATCATGGAACAAGGAAGAAAGTCAAGGATAAAAAGAGTACTGGCAATTTTCTCACGACCCCTGTCGCTATCACACCTGGACACTATGATAGAAATGGCGAATCGTATTTTTTTTAACGATTTACGCCGCTACCTGTGTGGATTTTGAAAGTGATTAATAATAATGAATTATTATTGATCATTATTAATTGATAATTAATTATCATTAATTATGAATTGAATAAACGTTAATAATAAGATTTGATAAGGAATGTAATTAAAGTTTCTTTTGCGATTAAAATGGTTGTTTTGCGTCATCGTAATTTTTCAACGATGAATTCTCAAAGTTAGTGGTGTCATTTTCCCTGAGCGATTTCGACTTCATCTTCATTCTCCTGTATTAAAAACGTAGTTTGACGGTTTTTTTGACGAAACAAATGGAATTCTAGAATTCCGTCGACTTGCGTCGATGAAGCGGATTCGGCCTGGAATTTATCACATTCTTTCGAGATACCCAATTTTTTAAATCTACGAAATCACTTGATTCATTTCACGAACTCTCTAACCCAATTCGAAAAAAAATGATTTATACATCGATACAAATAAAATAATTTAAACAATGAAAAAAAAAACCATTCCAACTATGCAAATTTCCGTTTGAATCACTTATCAACCATGGATCTAAATCGACGCTCCACACTTTCGCAATCCTCAATACGGACCCCTTCGAGGGTCACGATTAAAAAAAAAAACGAAAACAGCCCAAAGTTAATATCGAATCGAATTTTCGAATTCGATCCCCGCTCCCATAAAGGCTCGATTGAAATTTCGAGGCTGAGTGGGAAACCCGAACTTCGATTGACCGGAAGGCTCAAAATTCCGAATTTTAATAGTCCAAAACTAAAAATTTCGTAAAAATTTACGAAATTCGTTTCGGTTTGTTTGGGTTAATTTGATTTTAAACAAACCCAAACAAACCCAAAAACTTACGAAATTTATAGTTTCGGTATATTCAAATTCGGAATATTGAGCTTTCTGGTCATTCGAAGTTCGGGTTTCCTACCGGACCTCGAAATTTCGGTTTGAAAATTGAAATCGTCGCAAAGCTCCTCGCCATTAAAAACCAAATGAATCATCATCGAGAATCACGATCCCGATGCATCAGTATCGGGTCGTGGTCGACAGGAGCGGACCGAGCGACGATTGTCCATAAGAATCGCGCGTTGCGTAATGGCGATATACAGAACGCGTGGGCTAACGATAATACACGTTGCGTAATACGACAGGCGGCGTTGGCACGTCAACGTTACGTGGTACCCTTCGAAAACACACGTGCGAGAATACGCACGGACCGTCAAAACCGTATCATCCCTCAAATGATACAAACAAATTGGAGATAGGATCCTTTGCGTGAACATATCGCGCAATAAAACGACGTTTTTCTGTTTTTTTTTTTTTTTTTTTGTTTTTTGAACTACACATAATTGTGACTTCTGTGGGATTAAAAAAAAAGTTGCTTCTGTATTTTCATTAGGACGAATTAAAGTTTCCTTTCCAGCTAATAAAAATTCTTTTTTAACGTCGGTTTTTTTTTAAAATAGCGTGACAAAGTGGCCTTTTTCTGTGGAGAGCACATTTCGGTGTTACCACTCTGTCACGGCATTTTACGAAAAACAAACGTATACAATATGCTGGTTAGAGAAAATGAAAAATTATACAATATTAATAGATAAAAAAAATATGGACGTTTATTCGAAAAGAATTTAAAAAAAACCGTAAATATCAATACTCCAACGAGATTGTCGTAATAAGACGAAGTACAGACTAATGTAGGTTAAAAAAAAGAACGACCCGTGTACGTTATGAGACTGAAGTTCGCAACGTTGCGACGCAACGAAAAATTATCATTTCCAAATTTTTCCATTTTTTGTTCACTGAAATCGTAAATAAAATACCTCAATAATTATACAAATCTTTACTGTGATAACCTAGAATTCAAATCTGAGAACAAACACTTCGCCAAATAATGGATCTGAGGAAATAAAAAAAATGAGAAAAGAAATTTCATTGCGTCGCAACGATGCGAACTTCAAGACCATTGTACGTTTGCGTGGATTCACGAATACACGCGTTGGACACTCGGAGCAATCTCTGCAGTAGCGATAATTGATTGGCGGCTGGTAACAGTGATAGGTAGATATAGAAGTACATTCCGCAAGCGTCAATTCGTACAAACGCCCTTGCTATCTCGATAACGGAAACATTGTCATATGAAAACGAACGCGATATACGGTAAACCCGAAACGGCCGTGCGTTCTACGAACCTCGGAATTAATTAACGTTCGGCAATCAGAAATATCGCTGCTTCAATTTCTCGCCTGATTTTGGGGCGGAAAACCCTTACTGATTTTTCGCGCCCATCTGTCAGGGCGACTGGTACCCCCAGGCGAACCCGATTCCCATCTATCCATTTCTGCAACACTTCGGGGAATAAATATCCGCTTCGCTTTGAACATCATTTGGAACGAAATCGAATGTAGTGTCGAAAAATCAATTCGCCTGATAATGACATCTGAAATCATTTGTTAGTCGAATAATTTGTTCTTCGAATGATTGGTTCATAATTCGTTCTTCGAATAATTTGTTCTTCAAAGAATTTGGTCATCAATTGTTTTTGGAATAATTTGTTCTTCGAATAATTTGTTCACAATTTGTTCTTCAAAGAATTTGTTTACAATTTGTTCTTCAAAGAATTTGTTCACGATTTGTTCTTCAAAGAATTTGTTCACAATTTGTTCTTCAAAGAATTTGTTCACAATTTGTTCTTCAAAGAATTTGTGCACAATTTGTTCTTGGAATAATTTTTTCACAATTTGTTCTTCAAAGAATTTATTCACAATTTGTTCTTCGAAGAATTTGTTCACAATTTGTTCACAATTTGTTCTTCAAAGAATTTGTTCACAATTTGTTCTTCAAAGAATTTGTGCACAATTTATTCTTGGAATAATTTTTTCACAATTTGTTCTTCAAAGAATTTATTCACAATTTGTTCTTCGAAGAATTTGTTCACAATTTGCTCTTCAAAGAATTTGTTCTCAATTTGTTCTCCAAAGAATTTGTTCACAATTTGTTCTTCAAAGAATTTGTTCACAATTTGTTCTTCAAAGAATTTGTTCTCAATTTGTTCTTCAAAGAATTTGTTCACAATTTGCTCTTCAAAGAATTTGTTCTCAATTTGTTCTTCAAAAAATTTGTTCACAATTTGTTCTTCAAAGAATTTGTTCACAATTTGCTCTTCAAAGAATTTGTTCTCAATTTGTTCTTAAAAAAATTTGTTCACAATTTGTTCTTCAAAGAATTTGTTCACAATTTGTTCTTCAAAGAATTTGTTCACAATTTGTTCTTCAAAGAATTTGTTCACAATTTGTTCTTCGAATAATGTGTTCACAATTTGTTCGTCAAAGAATTTGTTTACAATTTGTTCTTCAAAGAATTTTTTCTCAATTTGTTCTTTAAAGAATTTGTTCTCAATTTGTTCTTCAAAGAATTTGTTCTCAATTTGTTCTTCAAAGAGTTTGTTCACAATTTGCTCTTCAAAGAATTTGTTCACAATTTGCTCTTCAAAGAATTTGTTCACCATTTGTTCTTCAAAGAATTTGTTCATCATTTATTTTTAGAATAATTTGTTTATCATTTGTTCTTCGAATAATTTATTCATAATTTGTTCCTCAATCAGAAAGTAATGTCGGGAAAATATTAATTCTTTGGTAAAAATAATAATTCGGGAAAATAATCATTCTTTGGTAAAAAGAATAATTTAAAAAGGTATGTATTATATTTGTATCTTATCTACGAGCTTTGTTAAAAAAATAAGGTGACTTCAAATTTTGCGAACTACGTACATTCGTTTATCAATTTTCTTTTCGTGACGTTGGTACATATGTTCCCAACATATGATAACGTTATCAGCCATTTTGCAAAATAGAAATCGATGAATTAAATATTTTTCGAGAAAAATACAGTCACTTTATTTTTCGAACAAACGTCGTATGTCAAAATAAAAATTGGGTGTTTTGGTTGACGTAAATTTGGAACGATTTTTCAAAATGCATCAGGGGTCATTTTTGAAAACGTTCAATTCCACAAATGCTCGTATTCGAAATTCTTTGCGCAAAACAGAACAATTTACTTTGTGTTAAATCGTAGAGAAATAGTGTACTCTCCGAATTTCATTTTTTCCTTTTCTTTTATCCCTCGTCAGATCTGGATACCAATAAAAGCTGGGATAATCCGATAAAGCAAGAGACCCGATGAAGATACGTAAAAAAACGAGGGGTTGCCAGTCAAGGGAAGGGGAGTATTACTAAGAGTATAGGAATCGAGAAACACGAGTGTGACGAGTATTAACCGCATTTCTCGCCAATTCAGCGAGTTGCTAGGCTGACGTCATCCCCACCATACTCCGCACGCCTGACATAATTCGATTCAATTCGGTTAACTTTCGCGAAAATTACCAATCTTCGTAGAGTTCTCGAAGCTGCGTTCCCAGCCACCCCTCTTCATCAACGAATCCTCATTGTGCATTTGTTCATCCTTTTTTTTGCGTTTTCTTTTCAATTCCATCTCGACATCCGAACACGCAGACTTGACTGACATTTCGCTTTGACGTTATCACGAAATGTTCGACGTTCGTGATTTCATGAATTTACACGAACGATCTTTTTCAAGCCCTTTTCATTTGAGCGAATTAAATACAATTTCAGAAACTAACATTCTTATTATTATTATTATTTTCTAAAGAATACAAGAAAATTACAGATCTGATTTCAGATTTTATTTTTAGGATCGATCTCTCAAAGCATTTTCAAATATTTTTACGTTGATTTTTTAAATTAAATTTAATAATCTATTTAAAATTGAAAAATTCAAGTATTTCAAAAATAATTGTCGGTAATTTTAGAGAATATTTAATAATATATTTGACATCTTAAAAGATTGGGAATTTCAAAAATTTTCAATATCGGAACATTTCAGAAATTAAAAACTTCGAAAATAACAGAATTTCGGAAATGTTAGAACAGCCGGAATTTCAGAGATGAACACATTTAAAATTGGAACTTTTCGGACATGAAGATTTGCCTGAATAGAGAATTGTAGAAATTGAGAATTTCAGGAATTTCGAAAACTCATGAATTATTTAAAAAATAATCTTTGTACGTTTATCACACTTTTTGGGTCGTTCGTTATCGGTAATTTCAAGAAACGTCTTGACGAATAAAACTTGAAAGATGATCGAAGCATCGATCATTTTTTCGAAAATTTTGAGTTTCCCTTTCGGTTATTTTTGAGTTTGAATATTAAGGGAATTAGGAATATTTTCCAGGCTTCACAGTAAACCAGAATATTTTCGAGGATTTTTCGAAGCCGATCAAAATTCTGTAATTCGCTTAAAATTACAGAAAAACTCAAAAATCGCAAATACATTTTCATTTTTCACCGGATCGTAGAAAATCACGAAAAGAAATACCACCGCGAAAAGATTTCGAGGATTCAAGAAGTTTTTCGAATCTTGAAAAACGTTCGGAAACCGGTAAAAGAAATTCGGAAGGAAGCTGTTAAAGTCGAGGTTGAATAAAAGTTGCGAACTCACCGTTGGAAGGAGTGCGACGTCGATGGAAAACGGACGTGCGATTCGAAGAATTTCCCTTCAGGCTGTCTTTCTCCAACTTCTCCGTTCATTCTCGTCGCGTCTTCCCCGAAAGATTTCGGTTCGGTGAAATCGCGGAAGAAAAGGAAAAAAAAGGAGGATTTCGTGGAAAGACGAGGCGCGACTGCGGACGGAAGCGAATACGCGAAAAGTGCAACATCGTCGAGCGCGCACGAAAAGCAACAGAGCGAGCAATCCGAAGGCGCAAACGACGTGCGGACGGTCGGACGGACGCGCCGAGCGACAAGTCTCCCACGCGCAATTCCCTCGGCGGATCGAAGATTCGTTGAAGCTCGCCAAATCCAGAACGTCGAGAATCTTTCGCCTCGTCCATTGAAAATTCACTAGCTTCGCAAATTTTCTGACAGTTTCGAGAACTACTGACATTTTATTTTTTTTTTTTTTCCTTAACCCAAACGTGACACCGTTTCAAGAACAACGTGAATCGATTAGTGCTCGATCTTTACAATTTTAAAACGCGAATTTGCATTATCGTATTAGGGTCGTTCTTTTTAACCTACAATAGTCTGTCCTTCGTCCTTATTATGGCATCTCGTTGGAGTATTGATATTTACGGTTTTTTTAAAATTCGTTTCGAATAAACGTCTATATTTCTTATCTATTAATATTATGTAATTTTTCATTTTCTCTAACCAGCATATTTTATACGTTTGTTTTCCGTAGAATGCCGTGACAGAGTGGTAAACCGA
>JAPYZJ010004264.1:0-14063 GCA_030522765.1 Ophioninae sp. B BG-2022a | reverse complement strand
CTCTCTCTCTCTCTCTCTCTCTCTCTCTCTCTCTCTCTCTCTCTCTCTCTCTCTCTCTCTCTCTCTCTCTCACTCTCTCTCTCGATCTGTCTCTCGATCCCTCGATCTCTCTCTTTCTTCGTCTCTCCTCAATAGTTGGTGCACGGGACCAGTTTCGCCACGAAGCAGGCATGCGGTCCAGCGGAAGATGAGCGCGAGCTCGGTATCTCCCCGCGAAACACATAAACTTCGGGAGAACAGAAGGCAAGAAACTTAATTCAGTGGAAAATACTCGGCAGATAAAGGTCCCTCCTCACGCAAGTGGAGTCTCTGAGAATACTCTGTACAACGGAACTTGTCCTCTCCACTATGTCCTACCACGCCGCATTACTCGCATAAATATACGGAAGTATCCGTACAGATGTATACAGGAAATGCTGATTTTCGAGACACTCGGATGGAGAAAAAGTCCTGGAAACAACGGAGTGTCCCGATAGCCAACTTTCCCCGAGTATTGGCCTTTCGATGTAGCTCGCTTCGATGTTTACAGGGTGGAATGGAAAGTGACAACCGGAAAGATATTCCAGACGGGTAAATGGTTTCAAGTTTCGTTAAAAAACTATTTCTTTATTTTCACGTGAATTGCTAACTCGATCGTTTGGAATTCCACAGTGCGACTGGAAGTGATCTTGGTCGGATAGATAGGTACTTTGTCTTGTCAACTGGTCACGTCGGGTCAGACTAGGAAAGATGGGTTTGATCATTGAAGAGCTTGATTCAATCTGATAGGGAATTATAAGATAGTGCAAATGCACAAAAACCCGAATACCTTTAAAGCTAAGAAATTCAAACAAAAATATTCATTGATTGTTGTTCATTAAAAAAAAAACTTTCAATTGATTCTCTCACATTTAGGAATATCATAATTATCGAGTCAAATATAATCATATTATATTTAATTAATATTGTTTCATAATAACATGTGAATCAATATTCATTAAATTATATTGTATTAATAAGTAATAATATAAAAATATACATTGCTCGTTATTAAAATCTTTTATCATTTAAATCAAAGTTTTTGTATTCAATAACAAATAGGAAAATACGTAAATCCTCGAAAAAGGTTAAGATCAAGGAAGTGAAAAATAAATTTTAATCATTTTTTTTAAATTTTATCCAGTGTAATGGATATCTCGTTTCATGAAAAAAAAAATCTTTTAGAGTACGTATAAACATTTTCAAAAGATGGTACGGGTAGACTAAAAAAACATTTTTATTTTGAAAGAAAAAAAGTGTTGAATTTTTTTAAAGATCACTTGTTTGATTTTGCCTTTTGGGCCACCCTATATATATCCACGGATAAGAAAGTACCCATGTACGGTGTACGAGCGTGCAACGACTGTGGTTTTCAATATAATTCCGTAGACTTATTGCAACTCAGGAAAAAGCATCGCGCAGCGTCCTCTTCCTTTCAACCTCCAAGAAGCTTTCGTTTTTCATCCTCCAGCCTCCTCCTCTAGGATTCCCCGCACCCTGGACTCGCGTTTCATACACCGCGCGCATTCTCGACAAACCTCGGTTCATATTCGTATCCGCAGGCACGTATCTCGAGTACGCTGTTGACGGAAAACTCCAACTATACGGGCGCGCACGAAATTTTACAATTTTTTGTTTCACCGCAATTTCGCCTCGATTCATACTCTTAGGTAATCTTTTTTCAGGCGAACTGAAACTCGGGAGATTCTTAGTTGGCATTTCCATTGTTTTATAAGAGTGCGCAAGAGCTGGTTTTTTTTAAAGGTGAACAAATGTTGAACTTTCGAAGGGTAAGTTTGAATTTTTTAGGGGCGGGGGAAAGTCCGCAGAAAACGGGAAACACCGAAAATGGTTGTAATTTTTTTCGTTGTATTTTTATATTATTTTCATTATTATGAAAAATCATATTGTACAGATTTATCGTAATCTGATTTTAAAAAACATTAAAATATGTTCTCACGAATTTCCTAAATGAAATTAAAAAGATATTCAATGTGTAATAATTGAAATTTTTTAAATTCAATTATATATCTTACTTATAAATTCCCTCAGTTCATCGAATTTTTGTTTTACCCTTTCACCCATTTATTCATAAAAAATCAAAAATAATTCATCAATGAAAATAAAATATATTCAGTATCAAATAAATTATATTTAGATATTTACCTATGAATTCTACATCATCCGTTCGTATCAAATTCAAATAAATATAATGATGAATTATATTATATATTTAGTATATAATTGTTAGGAACATCAAATTAATTACTAATAAACATTAAAGAATGGATTGAAAGAGAAAATATTCAATAATATGTAATAATCGTGGACACGTCTATTAATGATTTTCATAGTCCTTCCAAATCAGTCGAGGATCCCCTCTGTCATGATCGTAAAATAAAACCGGCGATGGGTATATCAGAATCCGCAAAGTAAAAAAATCCACCGGGACGTGTACCGATCGCGAAGTGCTGGTTATGGATTCTCGAAACGTTCGTTAAACGAGGCGAGGAGACGGAAGGGCAGGGGTCGTCGAGGATACGCGAAAAGGGGTTGGGGGGGGGGGGGGGATCGACAATTATTTTCCACGATGCCGACTCTTGTACGTGAGCGCAATCCAAATATCCGGATGGTGTAAGAGAGGAGAACGAAAAGTTGGGTATACGCGTTCGGGTGCGCTCGCTCGTATCGCGGAGTACGCGAGTTGGAGGACGAAACGAGCTGCATCACATTTATAAGGGTGTACACGCGTACGTATGTGTGGGTGTAAGAGACGATCCGTACGAAAGTTCTTTGGACGTTATTCCACGGTGTTTCACCGGGTTACGGGTCCAGGCATCAAGTTATATACATCGAAAGATGCATCTTGGAGAGATTGCACAACTCGTGTTCTCGTTGGCTAGTTGCTCTCGTTGTACATGAACCACTTTGCTCGACGATTTTCGCACGACTCAAGAACCGAATGGGACCCTCTGTGTATCTATTTATTGTCATGGCGAACTCAGCTTCACTCGTGGTTTAATCTTATCGACGACAAAATTGCCACCTTCGTTTAAGATTCCTTTCGGTATTTTTATTTTTATTTGTTTTATCGATTTTAATCGTGCCTTTTGAAAATTTGTTTCGTCCGATGTTATCTTTAGTAATTTTTTAATAGTTTTATTCATTCATTTTTTAATTATTTGTGTGTATTTGATATTATATTTTTTCAGTATTTGTTCATTAATATCATTCGTTAATTATCTTTGTTGATTACCGGCAAAATAGCTGTCAGACAAATTCCGGATTTCTTTATTATTGTTAGTAATTTTTGAATTAATGTTAATCATTCATTTGTTAATCAGTGTATTAAGTTAATATTATTTTGAATATTTTTAGGGTTCCGTACCTCACAAGGTATCCAAACCCAAACGAACCCAAACAAACCCTCGCCTCACAACCCTCGGTGGACTCGTCCGTCTCGAACTTGTCCATTTTTTTATTGATTTGTGAAATGAACATCATACTTATTATTGCAGTATTTTTATATTATGTTTAATTTTTATTTGTCTTTTAAGTATTTTTTATACTAACCTTTTTCATTGATTTTTTTCGTTAATTACTTTTATCGATTTTCCAATTTAACATTATCTTCATTAATTTTTTTACCTATTTTTTTTCCTTTTGGTAATTCAATAATGACTTATCCCAAATATTTCTTGAGCTCCGCTGTACACGCTCTTGTCAAACAGACTGTACGAGTAGATAAAGGGGATAAAAAGCGAGCGCCACAGCTCTGCCCGTTCGTGCTTCGTTAGGTCACGTATTTCATTAATTATCATTAAAAGTCCACGGTTTATATATACGAAGAAAAAAAAGAAGAGAGAAAGAGCGTTGCCGTTGATTCAACACGATTCGATTTCTCCCCAATTTTAAAAATGTCCTGTTTCTATCACGATTGCTCGAGTATCAAAGAATCCTCCTATTTCCGAGTGCTACGGAAATAGGAGTTGGGTCTGATGATCGAGTTCCCCGATAGACGAAGAAAGACAGACGACAAGAAAAAAAAGATCGGAGATGGACGAAGATATTAGCTTTCCCGGGTAGACAGAGACGGTACAACGCGAGATCGAAGGAATTCTTGACGGGAGCTTTTCCGTGAGGAAACGAAAAACCTCTCGGAACGTTCCTTCAACCCTCCCGAGTAATCGAAATGAATCAGATCATGTCAAATTGATTTATTCGATTGGACGAAGCAGGACGACGGTTTATTTCTGATAACGACCGCAAATCACCTTGAACACGAGTCCCCCCCCCCCTCGCGGTCTCTTTCTCTCTCCGGTTCTCTCTCGCTTTTTCCATTTTTTTTTTTTTGCATATTCTAGCCATCACAAAATGTAAACGACGATACCACGTTGAAAACGCAACTTCCCCACAAGTTTTGCAAAAGCCCTCGAAAAGTAGAAAGAATTTAATGATCGAGAGCCCCAAGCAGAATTTCTGACGATAGAGAATCTCGTCAAGTTTTTACAAAGTCGGTTTAAGAAACGTCGTATTCTTATTCGAAAATGTCTATTTTCCTTTGGTAAAATTGTTGACTGAAAAGATTGTGGACCGAAGAATAAGTTCCAAGAGTTTGCATGGGTTCTATCAGCAGTGGTTTGTTAATAATACTCTTTATACTTTTTTTTTATTTATATTGAAAATAGCACGTGTTGAAACTATCATTAATATTAGAAATCATTGTTCCGAACTCTTCGAATTTATTTTTCTGTTCTCTATTTTTCCAAGCAATGATTTTCCCTTGTGGAATAAAAATACAATGTTGATAAATCCAGGCTTGTGAAAACTTGGTTTAGAAAATATCGAATGATTGTTTAAAATATTTCATTGTATTATTGCAGTATAAATATTTTAAATAAGATGCTATATTAATTAAATCATTTATTTGATTTATTCTGATCGTAAAAAATGCGTAATTAAAATCCGTAAATATCCACAATCGAAAAAATGTAAATTCTACTAAAAATCAAAGTATCAATCGAAAAGAAAAATTTTTTTAGCTCAAAAAATGCACATTCCATGCCATCTGTAATAGGAAACCGATAAAATCGAGTGGCACGGACTGATCTTATAGAAATCTCATCTTAAAAATTGCAGACAATTCGAGGGATTTCTGCATTGATTTATTTCGCTTATTATCCCGATAAGTTGGATCATTGAATATTGTCGTGGAAAACGTGTTCGCGACAGTATATGCAATTAGAAAAAGAAGATCTCGAGCCCAGACGAGATACGTGAACGAAGTGGCCCTTGGTTTCAAGGTGATCGAGACACTTACCATCCTCCCCTGCGTCCTACGTCCCGAGCCCCCGTTGTGCTCGCCGAGTGAGGATCCCTCGTTCGAGATAAGTCACGAACTGGAGCACCTCCTGCGATGAGCGCCACTCGGACACACGACTATCGCGTATAAACTTTATGAGATCGAGACACGAGCATACACTGCCGAGATTATGGAGATACAAAGGTCTTTGACAGAGAGGGAGAGTGCATCGATCTTGAGTTGTGCGTCATCAGAAACGAAGGGAAAGAGCCAGGGGTTATCATGGAACTCACTTTTCGTATTGGTCTTGTATCAGCTTTGTAAAAAAGCAAACAAGCCCACAATTGCATTAATTATTGAATTAAAAACCAAAATAATTAAATTTAAAACGTGATGAATTTTATTTAAATTTCAATGAATTAATTTATTCATTGATTTTTATTTCCCATTTTGCAGACATAAAATAAACTTTCTCAAAAATGTTTTCTCCTTCAGGATTTCATAATATTAATAAAAAGTAACGATATGGGATGGAGTAGGAAACCAGAATTTCGATTGACCAGAAGGCTCAAAATTTCGAATTTAAATTTACCGAAACTACGAATTTCGTAAACTTTTGGGTTTGTTCGGATTTGTTTAAAATCAAGGGTTTTAAATCAAACTAACGAACCCAAACGAATTTCGTAAATCTTTACGAAATTTTGAGACGTCTGGTCAATTGAAATTAGGGTTTCCTACCCACCTCAACGATATTCTTACGTAAATTGAATGTTCGTGAAATTTATTCATTAAATAAAATAACCAGGAAGTTTGTTAACACCAGGAGAACGACAGAAGTTTTTTTTTTGCTATGAATTGTTTAGAAACGTAGCTCCGACTGGAAATGTAATTTCAGTAATTATCATTGAATTTTGATATTACTGTTAAAATGAACGCGTGATTGAAACGTTTCAAAGTATGATTCATAACTCGAAACATATTTCGTGCGTTACGTTGGTACCATGTTGTTAATTTGCGATAAAAAAAAAAGATGACTGTAGACAAAACCAGTTTTTTTCAGAGCCTCCCAAACCTGGCCAGAAACGAATGCTGGCTGGGATTTCGCGAAGCTGGAAAACCGGACGACCGAAATAACGCAGCTGTTCCCATTCCGCCAAAATTCGATCGAGCTACGCTGACTCGTTGTGTTCATCCGCGCATTTCTCGAGTGGCGGATGAAGCACACAGTTGGTCAAGGTTCGCAGGAGTTGAGTACACATTGAATTAGGAAAGTCCCAGTAAGCGAATGCCCCTTGAAGAGAGGCTTGCACAAACGCCGGTGCACATCTTTGGTCGTGCTTGCGCGAGCAAATTGAGAAGTCAGCTACTTCAATATTCGACCCTCGCTGAATCTTGATTCAGTCTAATTTGCAGTGCTCGCTCTCGCCGATATTTCCATGAATTTGCCACCGACGATTCTCCATTATTATCCCCATTTAACTGTATAATTCACGTGGCTCGACTTGGGAGAAAACAGACGAAAAAAAAAAACACCAAACGAACGAAAATGAACGACAAACGTTTCAATCATCGCTGACGGCGATTCCGTGAGAATAACTTTCGAGAAATTGCATTTCTCGTAACCCAAGACTCGACGTTTGATTAAATTAGAAACGTTTGTGAGAAACACTCGTCGTTTTAATTTCAGGTACCGTTTTCCTTTCTCATTAACTTTGTTTTCAACTTACCGTTGGTTATTCTTTCTTTCTTTCTTTCTTTTTTTTTTTCAAGTGCCCGAAGTAATTGAATTCGTCGAAGTAACCAAGCTAAGTCAATTCCGAGATTCTTCCTCCGTCTTCCGGACTTTGATTGCCTGCGTTGGAAATCAGTTGGAAACGCTCGTGAAGGCAATAATTGGGTGCCAAGCACCGTGGGAAAAGTAGTTTCACTTTGCCCTCGAATAGCAACGAATTGGGACAGCTCTGATGGAATTCGATAAATTTGTGGAGAAACGAACGTAACTGGAAGTTGGCAGTTTTAATTGAAAACTGAAAAATCACGTTGGAAGCTGGTACTTAGGATTGTCTATTGCCAGCTAGAAAATACGGGCTCCAACTTCAGATAGAATTTGATAGTTAGAACTGGAAGTTGATAGCTCCGAGTGGAAGTTGACAGAATCAACGGGAAGTTGATAGTCCCAACTAGAATTTCAAAGTTCTCGCTGGAAGTTGATAGTTTCAACTGGAAGTTGCCATTTCCTACTCGAAATAGGTAGTTCTCATTGAAAGTTTGTAATTCTGCGCAGAAGTTGGTAATTCCAGCAGGAAGTTCAACCAAAAACTCTCCATCATCATTATTTAAATTAAAAGTCGTTAAATCCCTCTGGGAATTAATATTTCTTGCTAAAAGTTGATACTTCCAAATGATTGTCGAGATTTCCTAACGTTCTAATTATTTCCAGCTGGAAATTGGTCAATCAGCTTGAAAATTGGTAAGTCCAACTGAAAGTGGATAATTCCAACAAACATTTACCAACTCCAGTCGAAAGCCAATATTTCAACTGGCAATGTATAAACTGAACATTGTCGAAATTGTAAAAGTTTCTATCGCGATACAGGATGTATCCCACAGGCTGAAAAAAAATGGATGGTTCAGTTGTCTCGTCAATTATCGATATCGCTTCCATCGCGGACATTTCAATTATACCGAGGGCATTTCTAAAGAAGCGAAGAGTAGCGTCACGGAAAATAGTTCACGAAAATTCTTCTCGATTCCGATAGAGGAGAGTCTGGCGTCTCGAATGGAAGCAGATCTTCCGTCGCCGATAAAGAAAAACGGTATGTTTGAGTATGACGTAGCTTTTGCACAGGGAGCGTGGAGAAATAGTGATTCAATAGGATTCGTGAATTGTGCCGTACAAATGTCAGCAATCTCTTGTCGGGAAAATGAATCGCGGCGATTCGTTCGCCTTCCAGTTCAGTCTACTGGCAGATTTTATCGTTGCAACGGTCCAACGTATCGCCCGAATCGTTTCGTTCAACGGCAATTTTGTTGATTCCAATATCCGAGGCGCACACGCTCACCTCGTATTTTCATCCCCTAATACGTTTCTGTACACAAGCGACTGCTACGAAACCGTTGAATCAATTCTTGAAAACGGGTCAAAACCTTTATACGTGACGAAAATAATCTTCAATGCTTTCCGTTGCAACGACGTTAGAAGAATATCGGTCGTTACGAAATATCAAACGATACCGGATGCTGTAACATCCTTAGGATTTCCCTGGCGAACATCCCTGGCTTCTTCTCTCGTCTCGCGCATTTGAGAATCTTCGCCTCTCTAGAACTCATCTTGGCGAACCAACTTTGTCGTTCTCTACTTCTCGTCAACCTCTTCTCTATTTTATCTGATTATCAGACATATCTTTTATTTTTAACATTATGAGTTTCAATTTTCAAAATTATGGATTAAATATATATTTTTAATATTTTTAATAATTCATCGTAAAGCTTTTTTGAAATATGATCAATAACATATTTACGAAATTACGAGTCAAAAATTTTCAATTACAAAATTAATTATGTTACCTCATTCAATCCTGAGTTTAACCAAAACTCATCAAAATTATCAAAAATAAAGGTTCAAGCACAAATTTTTAGTTATATCTAACATAAACTTAAAAAATCTCGAAAAAATCGAGTATCGAAAAATCTTTTGTATTTCCGAAATCGTAATTTGAAGAAACAATGCTTTTTTTAATTCATCAATATGTAATTTTTTGAATAACAATTTAATAATTAAAAACAACAAGTTGTGTGAAACAATTTAAATTGCTTGAAATTAATTCGATTCAATACGCACGAATTGTATTAATTATTGAAACTTGTACAACGATTTGAAATAAAAATATTAATTCATCAATAGATATTATAATCTTGATAAATACGTAAATACATAAAATATTAAATTAAAGCTTGCAGAAAAATCAAACAGCTAACGTCTTATCAACTTAATCAAAAGACACTTCACGTCTAATTATTCGATGTATACCCAAGTCGTATCGATTATTCCCAGTTGCTTTGAAAAACATAAACGAGAAACATGCAACTCCAGCAGGTTCACGAATTCTCGTGAATCGCTTGGATTTTCCCCAGCTCTCGTAAGTTATCGATAAACTTATCCGGGGAGGGTAAAGTGTCGCGCGAGATATTTTCGCGAGGTATGAAGAAAAGAAAGTCGTAGAGAAAGAGAGAGGGAGGGGATCGAAGTCTGGAGGGAGTCTCCGGGAAGTGCCGGGAAACTGATAGAAAACCGATGGAAACATTATATCTGGAAAGGCAAGAGTCCGGGTGTGCGACGTACCTTCCCGTCTCCATTTGGGTTCTCAAGCCCCGAGAGAATAGCTCAGCTCAATTGGTTCTCGTAAGGGCGCGTTTCCAGCAGCCGGTGCGGTGACCACACGGCGCTAACAATCCATCCGAGAAACGTTGGTTCCCTGAAGAAGTCATAAAATTGTGCTGACATATATCGGACAGTCGGGTGGGCGTCGATGGGCCACTCGTCTCTATGGGGGTTACTTCCGGTTTTGTCGTTCCTGAGTCCGGCACTTTTACCCAGGAGCCGCAACCCAGGTGTTCCCATTTCTGAATTACCAGCGATATCGGTTAGCTCGAATGGTTGAAGATTCCGACCAAGATAGAGATCCGCAACACGCGAGACTCTCGGGATGCGTGTGTCCACGTATACATGGTGGATCACCAAAAAAGGGAATATTCGAATACCTCTGCTGGGTTTAGAAACACTTCGTATTTGAACATCGCAATTTCAATGCTTTGGAACAAAATCCATGGCTGTCGTAATATTTCGTTCTGTTTCTTTCATTTTTCGATTTTTCTCAAGGTCATCGGTTGTAACGTCTGCCGTATTTTTTCACATTTACCGTAAACTGCACATGATAGATGGCATCCAAAACAAATTAAACCGTTTAAAAGAGTATGACCTTCAAGTGACCTTCAAGTGACCTTCAACCAAAAGATATTTAATAAATCCAACGTCGGAAAGGTCATTTGAAGGTGTTGAGGGCTGAATCCGTTCGGATGATAGCTACAACGGACGAAGGGAAAAAACATATCGTTTCTTAAGAAAAAATATTCATGACCTTGAAAAAAAAAAGCTTTTAAAAAAACTGTATTGCGATAATCGTGTGGATCTTTCTGATCTATTCGAATCACGATACGTGCATTCTTCGTGTTTTCAGATCCAACGGAAATATTCGGGTATACCTTTTACCACGAGACACCCTGTATATCGATGTGTAAGGGTCCAGAATTATTGAAACGACGAAGGAAAGAAAATGTTTTCCAGCTCTAGAGCAATCTTGGACTGGGAGGGTGATTCGTGTCCGTATCTCTCTTCCGAGCGATGCAACGCTGTCGAAAGTCTACTTTGGAGATACGTACACGAGGTGCAGACCGGAAGGGCTTCATAGATCAAGAAAATCAAGATAAAAGCACAAACGAGAAGAAGCAAAAGGAAATGTACTCTCCGCGCTGTTTTTTTTTCTGAAATCGAAGCAGTTCTCAAAGCTGCAGGACGAAAAAGAGTCTATCATGGAAAAATGACTCCTGTGGCTACTGAGAGTAGGAAATTCCGAATCAATTGCACTGCCGTTCGTATGTGTTACCTATATACCAAATTAGCTTTCAGATCCTCGTGAATCGTGAAAGTTGGATAAAAATCCTTTTCAACCCCTTAAGAAATGATTTTTTCAAAGTCAAATGCCCCATTCTATAGCTAATAAGTTGAACAGCAATTTTTATTGTTTCAACTGAAATAACGATCGAAATCCGATAGAAAATTTAATTCTTGATTAAGTACCCTCAAGAATGGATATTCGAAAAATGTTCCTAATTTCTAATATGAAGACGAATTTTCATGAATTTTACTAACAATATATCGTGGCACTTATCAAGATCACAAATTTCAATAATTTCGACACACACGTCTGCGAAAGTTCATAAATTGCGAGGGACGTAAACATTTTTTGAGAGTCATGACCTTCAGTTTTCGCGAGGAAGGAGACATGCATATGTCTACGTTTGCACGAACACGAATATTCGCGACGAAAATTTTCAATTTCGTCAATGTTGCGAGTTAAAGACGAAAAAATGATCGACTCACCGATAGCGAGCTGGTTGAGAAAACGTTTGGCTCCTCCAGTCGACAACACTTCCCATTTTTTAATCGAACCGAAAGGACATTTTCCAGGAAAAAAACGAACGGCGTGTTTGCGGAGGGCACGCTCGATCGTCGACTGTTTTGTCCGTTACGCTTGGGAACGTACGAGTTGTTTCGATCGAGCGCGTCGATTGGAGCGAGGCTCCTCGAGGTGGCCAATCACGAGCCGCGTTACATCAAGAATATACACGAGGCAACGGACACGATCATATTATTATTATTGTTTTTCTAAGAATTTGTATTCCTCGTTACGCAATGACTTTTTTATCAAAATTCGTTTAGGAGAGTATATCACGCACTGAATTAAAAAAATGAAATCCACGACTCTATTAATACGTACAATGTCAATGTACCGAACCGCGAGAATATTCGACGAAACGTTCGATCAGTATCGAACATTCGAGAGCGTCTTAGCTTTTCGATCGCAACGAAAAAACGTTTATTCAACGTAATTGTGATAAGTCCAAAACGAAAGCTCGAAAATCTGATTAAGGCCTCAAATCCACAATGAGAAAAAACATGTACTTGCCCACGCTGTCGAGAAGTCGTCCGATCGATTATTTCGTTTCGTATTCGTAAAAAATATCGATGAGAAAATTCGACGCGTAATCGTAGCTTCGAGAACAACCGTGTACTGCCGGAGTCACACGAGAGGCCGAACGAGTCTAGCGCGGTGATTGGAGGGCGCGCGTCACGAGCCGCCGCGGGCGAGCCAATCACGGTAGTGCAGTCGTTTAGCCTCTCGTGCGACTTCGGCAGTGCGCGACCGGTCGCGCTGTTGCTGCGACGCGTCGAGTTTTCTCTTCGATTTTTTTCGTCAATTCGCCACGGCGTAAACAAATCGACGACTTCTGGATAGCATCGGTGAGTATACTCGTTTGTTTCATTGTCGATTTGAAGTTTTCCTATTTCAAAATTATCGTGTGGCTTGTCGCGTGTACTTTGCCAAATTTGTCCTCTTGCGATCGTGAAACGACCCCACTCTCGTGTATTCGATCTGTATCGCACTCGTCGAATATTCTCCCAGTCTGTAACGATGGCATCAAATGCTTTGAGATATTCGTGTATTTCGATTTTTTTTTTGTTTAGTCCACAATATACCGTCCATATTGAATTACGATAAAGTAAAATCGCTGCATAACGAAGAATACAAATTATCAGAAAAAACATTAATAATAATATGATCGCGTCCGTAGTCTCACGTACACGACTGCTATGACGCCGCTCGTGATTGGCCGTCCCGAGGAGACTCCCTCCAATCGACGCGCTGGATAGAAACAGCTCGTGTGTGCTCAAGCGTAAAGAGCAAAACAGTCGACGATCGCTCGTGCGTTTCACGAACTGTATACGCTGTTTGTTTTGTTCCTGCGATACATTGGTCGAGTCGTGAAAAAAAACGAAGCGTCGCCGACCGAAGGAACCGAACTTTTGACCAACGAGCTCGTTATCGGTGAGTCGATCATTTTTTTTACTTCACTTACACACTGCCGAGAGTGAACTTGAAAATTTTCGTCACGAATATTCACGTTCGCGGAAACGTACGGATTCCTAATGTCCGCACGGGAGGGTGAGTGAGAGAAACGGAACATCCGAATATCGCTGTTTGTTATGAAAACACGCAGTTCGTACATACCGGAATTGAAATGGTTAAGAAGACGCGCATGACCCTTATTTTTGTAGGTTATTTAAAATCCAAACGTTAGATGAATAAACTAGGTTGAATGTTGCCTATAATGCGCAAAGAGAAAAATGGCGCCGGTTAAAGAAAAAACATTTCTTACTGAAAAAAACTGAAAAAAGAAATGAAATTAAAAAAAACATGTGTATTATTAATTAATGAATTATGAATAATTTAGTAATTAATCAATTTATTAATTAATACACGCCAAATAATTTATTAATTAATAAATTTACTAATTAATAAACGCCAAATAATTTAGTAATTAATAAATTTATTAATTAATAAACGCCAAATAATTAATTAACTTGACGTGGAATTGCCAAACGCTAAATAATTAATTAATACATTAATTCATAATTAATTAATAAATGTAATTAATTATTGTATTATGCAACCTAATTATGGATGACGTAAACACTGCATACGTCCTCTATAAAACCAATCGTATCAATCGATTTCTCTCCAATCGTTTTCATTCTGGACTTGAGGTGGATTCGTGACACGAAAGTCTTCATCAGTTGTTGCTTTGAGAATATTGTCGAAGGATGAAAGTAAACACAGGTAGAGGGTGGGGAGGGAATGTCGAAACGTTCGGAGCTCGGAATGCGAGGGAAGCGAAAGAAGAGGGAAATCATCGAATGCGAAACACGGCAGCGTGTTCAGCCCCCTCGTCATAGTGGCCATTTCAAGCGAAATCGCCGGTAACGACAGCCATAACGGATGGATACGTTCGCGCCTGAACTCTCGTTCTCTCGCGGAATGAACACACGGCACCCTGACACACCGAGGCCTCCCAAATATAGTAGGCAGCATCATTTTTTTCCATATGAAAAAAAAAAAACAAA
>JAPYZJ010004263.1:0-14063 GCA_030522765.1 Ophioninae sp. B BG-2022a | reverse complement strand
TCGTACTTTGCATAATCGCTTGCTAGACTTTGAAAAATGGTGATTCCGAAATTTAGAGATTAGATGTTCGTAGAGGTTACTATTAGCTTCAGTTTCGTTGATTGAACAAATTTTTACGATTTTTTTTTCGCCGAGAAATTCGATTTTTCGTCCGGATAGAAAAATTATTGGATGCCTAGTACTTTTGGCCAAGGCTGTATATATAGTAACAAGGGGGATGCTCGATCGAGAGAGGAAAAAGGCCAGAGAGAGATAAAATGAAAGATCTCTGGCAAAGAGGATTCGGAGTACTGCTCTAGTACTGGTAATCTCGGCTCAAGGTGTCGTTCACCATAAAATCTCTTCAGTAAGCTTTCCCATGTCCTCTCGACCATTCAGACACTCTTTTTTCCTTCGTTCCTGTACCCAATTTACTCCACTAATCAAAAAAACCAACTTTACTTTCGTAATGAAATTTAACTTATTTTATTTATATTTCTGAAGAAAAATTGGTATTTAATTTAGTTAATTTTTTGAATAAACAATAGTGATATGCAATTTATTTTATTTTTTGTTACTGAGAAATATTGAATTTAAATTTGTTGTATTTTTAAATACTGAAAAAAAGCGAATTTTAGGTTAGTTCATTTTTGACTTTTGGAAAACAGTCAAATTTGATTAATTTTATTTTCATACACTAATTAAAAACATTCACCGATCTACATGCTTAATTACCATCCCTATTGCAAATTCTTCCCTAATTAGAATTCAAAGCATTATTAATTAGAATTTAAAGTGCGAAATACAGAATTGAAAGTGTATATTCTGAAAAAAATGTTTTACCCGGATCAATTAATTAGTTTTTGAAAAACCATTTTCAAGTCAACCATTTTTGGATTCTACACTAATTGTGCAAAAACCAAGAATCGAAAATAAGGCATCACAAAAAAAACAGTAAGAAAAAAGAAATCACAGTGAATTAATGAACCCTGGTAAAAGAATTTTAAAAAATAACCACTTTTAGTCAGAAATTCGAAATTAGCTTCACAAATTGTCCAAATCACAGCTAATTTTTTATATCAGAGATACAAATCGTTTATAACAAAAAAATCCATAATATCAGTGACTTTTGCTTGGCACTGTATCCTCCGTACAACCATGGAAAGAAAAAAGGAAAAAAAAGTCTTATTATACGGTGTAAACTGCGAAATTGTTGCAGCCCCCCTCCTCCAACCCTCATTCCTGGGGGTATCATTATAAAGCAACACGTATTACACTCGATGTCCCGTCGCAGAGTTAAGTAGCTTCGAAAACGAGGCCATCTCGAAACGAGGTTCGTTCCATTTTTCGTGACGTCCCCCCCCCTACCCCTGCCGTTCATCCCCGGCCAATTTTATACTTGTAAATAGGCAACGGAGGGGTGTGCATCCCCCGTTGTCCCGGGTGTCTGCGATGAGGCGAAAAAAAATGAAAAAGGTAAAAAAAAAGAGGAAAAAAATGGCGGAGGAGGAGGAGGAGGAAAAAAACGGAGGAGAGAGCGAGAGAGACGTAAGTAAATTAGACTCGACTGATAAGGATCTACCTCGTCTCGCTTGTTTTCTCCTGCACAAAACTTTTTTTTACCTTTTTTTTGTTTCGCGTTTTTTTTTGTTTGAAATTTTTTTATTTATTTTTTATTTTAAGAGGAGCCGAGGCGTCGTCAAGTTTACTCATTTCGGGTCCCTTCGCACTTTCCATTTAATCCCTGAATCAAAAGCGATTCGTCTCGAGTGTGAGAAAAAAAAAGAATTTTTTCGTTTTTCGTTATTGGGAAGGAATAATTTTGAGGGAGAGGGAGGGGGGTGAAAAAAGGAAGATATTTTTGATCGCTCGATCGAACGTTCGACGATAAGCGATACACGGAGGGACGAAAACTCTCCAGGGGGTGGAAAACCCTCTCGAACGTTTATTTTTATTTTTGCCCCCTCCCTTTTTTTTTGCTTTTTGTCTGGAATCGGGAGGAAACGGGAGACGACGTTTGGTCCATCGTATCGCTTCGCATTATTGCTTTTATGGCCAATAAAGACGAGAACGGTCACGGATTTGCCCTTTCCCTTGAAAGTACGAAGGACGAAAAAAAAAAAAAAACTTGTATATTTCCCTGTTTCGGCCGTTGGTAAGGTGTGTCGCGATTGGTTTCACGCTCGGACTCGAGATATAGTCCGGGGAGTCCCTGGTCCAGTTAACATCGAAAAAAAAAACAAAAAAAAAAAAAACAAATTGAGAGCAGGAAGCGACTGACCGAGGTCGCTCTCGAAACCCTCCGGGAACGTGCCTCCCGTCGATTCACCCAATGATGGTGACCAACGACGAAAAACGAGAAAAAAGTAAAAAAAAAAAAAATAAAATAAAAAATACGAAAGCTTCGAGAAGCCATTTGCGAACGTTACGAAGACAATTTCCAGCTCGAAATGGGACGATTGCAAAATATGACCGCGGGAAATGGGAGAACGTCCGGATGGGGCTAACTTTCCGAGCAAAATTGAGGAACGATTCAGGAGACACTTTTTTTTTTCTTTCGTATTTCTTAATGGCCAGGAGGGAAGAATGTTTCGCGAGGAAATCATTTGGTCTCGTGGAAAAACGATTCCCGAGATAAAGAGGCTATTGAAATTCGTCTGGTGGATACGTGTGGCTCCAACTTCCGGACAAAATCCGGGTCGAATGTTTTCTTGTCCACGATTGTGAGAAACAACATTTGGGGTAGAAGAATTTATTGATCAACGATGTATACATTTTCCCCCTTAATTGTAAGTTGGGCCCACACCAAAATACTTTGGATTGGATAGTCAAAAGTTTTGAATTGAATATTTAAACAAAGATTCATATATTTATATTAAATTATTATCATATAGTATTTTTCGACATTTTAAAAATTGTTTCTACAGAATATATTTTTTAATTATTATTTTCATTCATAATATTATTTTTAGATTTATATTAAATTATTATTATTCATTTTTTAAATTTCAATTTTTAATACAATGAAAAAAATCTTTCTTAAAATTAATCATTCCCACTTTAAATATTTATCAATATATTTATTGATAAATATTTTGAGGGAAAAATTAATAAAGTTTTCAAAAATTGTATTAAGGGTCCAATGTTTTTGATTGAGAAATATTAATTTAAACGAGAACATTTACTTCATTTGTTTAAATAGTTTTTTAACTAATTTATTTTTGTATTTTTGAACCCTCTCGACCGGATGTCAAGAAAAAGCCACCCTGCCAGACAGCTGAAGAAAAAAAAGTGTGTTTTGTCGGAGGGGGCGTAAGTTTTCTCACTGCTCTTTCGTACCTGCAACGTAAGCAAAAAAAAAAGACTGTTCAAGGTTCCATCGACGAAACAGATATTCGAATGGGTCCAGGGTTCTCTTGATTTACGTCGCCCTTGGCGATAAGTTTTGCCTCGTTTTCTGCTCGCCTCGAATTCACGAGATCCCCCCCCCTCTTCCCGTTCTAGCAAACGTAATAGAACCACTCTGATTCCAATAACCATGAATCTATCAGACGTCAAAACGCAATCTCCATGCCATGCAAAAGTGTGTGTGAGAGAGAGAGAGAAAGGGGAAATGGTTGCTTTTCATGGTCCTATCGAATCTCGATTTCCCAAGACGTCTTTTTTTACCGTGTAAAATACCCTGGAGAACTCCTGGAGGAATCTATCCACTGGACAATCCAGGATGAAGCCACAACTGAGGTCGTAGCAAATTTCATCATGATGATTTTATTACAGGACTTTGAAAAACTATTTTTACAAAAAAACGTTGGCTCGTTTTAACAAGAAAGAATTTTGAAATAATTAATGAATTTATTAGAAAATTGAAATACCATGAATTGATTTATTGCCGAGTAAATCACATTTTTTTTCATGATAAATAGTAAATTAATTAAAGTTTATTATATTTATTATTTTTTTATTAAATTCTATTTTTATAATAAATATTTTTTTATTTAATTCATATCTTTTGTTTCAATATAAATGCAATACAAATTTTTTGAAAAATAAATTATTCAGATTTTGCAAACTGTGGTCATCCAAACAATCCTTAATGAATATCCAACACCTTCAATTTTCGAAAACCTTCAGCGTTGAGAAATATATGAACCCAAACAGGCCGACCAGCCTGACGATTAAATCAGCCTCCAATAATGTTTTTTGTATTCGAGAAAATTCTCCGGATTTTCTTCTCCACATTCACGATCCATTTATCCAGGCAAACGACATCGCCGAGTCGTCAGGGTTGCTCGAACGTCACGAAAAATCTTGACGGTGTCTCGAGCAGCACCAGCGACGTAAAAAAAAAGAAAAATAAAAAAAATTAAAGTCACGCAGCTTCCACGAAGGTTCGCGAGAGAGAGAAAAGAAGGATCCAGGCTTCTGAGAGATTCCACCGTAATAGATGCGTAAGACGCGAGAAATGAGTAATGATATCGAATGACAGTGCTAACGCGACGCTACAAATGAATGCACGACGAGGCTTTGACGCGCGATAATTTATCACGTTAGAAAACTCCTCCTCCCCCTTAAAACCCCCTCAACCGACTTTTTCCCCTTAAACTCCTCAGGCTCTCGAACACCCTTTCCACTTGAGCCCCTTCACCACCCTTGACCTCCTCTTCCCCCTTAAAACCTTCGTCAAGATTCCTTTCCCCTTAAACCCCCTTAAAAGAGTTTAAACTCCCCTTTTCCGTTAAATTGTTCCAAACCCAAAATTGTCCTTTAAACCCAAACCTAAAACATCAAAAAAAAATCAAACTTGAAAACATCCAAAATCATCCAAACCTAAACAAACCCAAAACATCGAAAATAATCCAAACTTAAACAAACCCAAACTCAAAATAATCCAAACTTCAACAAACCCAAACCCAAAATAATTCAAACTCAAACAAACCAAAACCCTAACGAATCCAAACGTAAACCAAACCCAAACCCAACAAAAATCCAAACCCAAAAAATACAAACCTAAACAAACCCAAACAAAAATCAAGCCTCAAAAATTCTCCAAAAAAACCAAAACCAAACCTTCACAGTGTATTAATACAATAAGCTGACCCCTTATCCCTCTTCCCTCCCAAAAGTTACAAAACCGAGATTCCATTCTATCTCCTTCCTAGCCTTGGCCTCTTTTAGATTTATTTTTATTCCTCAAGAAGGCGACATAAAAAAATTTATGAAAATGCTCAAAGAGAAACAGTTCGATGGTGGGGGAGGGGGGGGGGGGGGGGGATATTCATCCTGGAAGAAAATGAGGAAACGAGAGGAGCGGCAAATCGTGTGTGACAGTGGAAAAAGTCGTCGAGTGATCAGACCCGATCTAGGCGCGAGCGAAACGGCTTAACGGATTTCCCCGTAATCCCGGGGGAATATCTCGCAAACGTCTACCGATGGAAAATCTCCCTCGATGTTTTATGTCATATATACGTCACACATGCGTAATATACGTACAAAATGCTCGTGTGAGCATCGGGGATGAAAGGGGAAAGAGGGTGAAGAGGAGGGGAGGGGAGAGACGGAAAAGCGTCGCAAACAGATCCCTAGCTACTGAAATCTTCGTGTGCATCCGACATCCTCGTTTTATCGGCACTGAAAAATGCCCGACAATTAGTCTTCCTTCTTTCGCGCCTCGTACGACAAAGTGGAGAAGGGATGAGGGTGAAATTTTTCACCCGGTGTGTATCTTCGATCAACGAGTCGCGACATCGACGGGAATTCGTACTTTTTTGGTAAAATGCTCAAAATGTTTCGTACAGTAATGGAACAATTATCGGTGAGGTTATTTTGAATTATGCTAGTTTTTAAATTTTTTCTATTTTGATACAATCAAACGTAAAAAAGATTCTCATATTGTTTGCAATAGCATGGAATTTGAAAAATATATTTTTACTTTACTTGTTGCAATGAGAATTTGAAATATAAATTATTGTGGCATTTTTAATAGAATAGATTTGAAAAAATATATGGTTTTACGTTACTTAGTGTAACAAATATTAATAAAAAATCCTGATGGCATTTTCGATAGCACAGAATTTGAAGAATAAATTTTTACGATACTTATTGCAATTAAAGTTTAAAAAACTAAATCCTTGTAACATTTTCAATAACATAAAATTACAAAAATATATTTTTACGTTTTCACGCCAATGAAAAATTTAAAAAATCCTCATGTTATTTTCAATAAGATGCAATTTCAAAAAATATGTTTTTACATTTATTATGACTATAAAAATTAAAGAAATTCTTTTTTTGGTTAATTTTGAATGGTTCCGAATAGTTGTCCAGAATAATTGTCTTCCCATATAAAGTAAAGCATGATAACAATACTGCAGTTTTTCCAAAGGTATGGAGAACGTGGACAAATGAGAGGTTAATTTTTTTCTTGGTTCGAACGCGTGGAGCACGTGGCGATTAATAATACAGGGATAAGAGAGATAGACATTTTGAGAGAGGGAGAGACAAAGAGGTATTTATTCAGTGGCGGTTGGGTGTTTACACCGAGCATCAAATATGCAGGTGTCTCTCGGAAGGTGAGGAACACTCGCTTCTCCACTCACCGATGATGTTGTCTGCCTGAAAATACGAGGTCGAAGGAGGATGAGCGCGCGGGGCCGTTCACCGGGTAGAAAATGAAGGTGGGACGTCGGGACGTCGGGTGATTAGACGCGAGCGACAGGGGTCGCTTGCGAGATCCTTCCCTTTATTAACAATATAATGCGCCCCGGCTATACGAGCAGGAAACACGCCGAGAGATTGTTAAGAGTAAGTACGAGAAGGAAAAAAAAACTTCGGAAAAACGAAAATTACAAATTTTCGTGCAAGCGACGGAAAATTAATTTTTAAGGTGAAGAAAAAAATGGGGGTTTTTAAGATATTCTCAAATAAAAAAAAAACACATTTTTCAATTTTTGTTATTTTTATTTCATTTTTTGAAAAATTCTTTTTCATCCTTTTAAAACATTTTTTCCAATTTCCCATTTTTATCGCTTTTATTTCTAGCGTAAATTTAATTTTCAACCATAATTCTTAATACTTGATTTTATAATTGCAAATTATTCCAATCGCTAAATAAGTATTTGAAAAAAAAGAAAATTGAACTTTTAATTTTTTTATCATCTCCAGGGTGACGGGTAGACCGAAAACTTGAAAATCCAGTTGATACGGGACTTTATGGAAAATCCTCGTAATTAATGGATAAGCTAATTTGTTTTTTTTTTTCTCATCGTGCACGGGTCGACGAAAGAAAAATTCATTGATCGAATTTTTCGTCGCTCTTGGGAACGTCGCGGCGAACCTTAAAATCCCTCTCGGGGCGGGTTCCTTCGGTTTCCTGTACCTTCTGTGTACTTCCTTCGCGTATTCTCTCGTCTGACGGCCGAGCCGCGACAAATATGGAATTTGCATATAAATCGGGTACTTCCATCTGTGGCTTCTCTCGCATCTCGCCACCGAGACGAACGCGCTCATCCATTCTGCCTGATACGGAAAATGAATGAGGAAGTGAGACGAAACGAGAGCCTGATGCTTTCGAGTATCGAAGAGATTTCAGTACTGCTGTACACATTTTTCGCGCATGCGCAAATCATTTTTTTTTACACGAAGCAATGATTTTGCGAACTGGCAAGTTTGTTTGGGTTCCTCGATTAAAAAAAAACGTAAAAACAATTCGAATTTGAAAAAAATTCCATCACTGAAATAATAATAAAATTTTAAAAAATTATAAAATAAAGTAAATAAATAAATGGGAAAACAATTTGAATTTGAAAAAAAAAGAATTAATAATTATTAATGAATAATTATTACTTCATTTTTTTCAAATTCAAATTGTTTTTCCATTTCAGTTTTACAAATTTAGAAAATTTACGATCGGTTTGTAATGTACTCAAGACACTTTGAAAAAACTTTGAAGTTTTGGATTGAATGTAAAATGAAATCAATCCGGCAATACGGGGATATATAAAAATATATTTTTGTGGGAGAACGAAGTGTGGGCACATTTAAATTGAGTTTTAGGCAGTCAGGATCGAGGGGCATTCAAGGCTGAAGGGCTGAAGAGCAAGGTTTTCACCAATTGGCTTTGGGGGATGGGGGGATAATTGGGAAATACGAATTGTAGCATTGAATAGGTATAGGGATTCAAATATGACGAAAAAAAGTTTAATACCAGAAGAAATTATTTAATTTATCAAAATGATAAAAAAAAAACAAAAAAATTCACGTGAAAATTAATTGAAACATAATCTTTTTGAGTTTTTAACATTACTTTCTTACGAATTAATTATCATTTACTTTGTTTAATTTTTTAGAAACTGTATACAACTGTTTATGATTAAAAATTTAATTTTTAGAATGTTTAATTTTCTTGACGAATATGTTATTTTACCAAGCAAAATAAAAACCGAGAAAATGTGCCCAAAATTGTTTTTCGATGTTATACGTATAACAAATAATACGCATTATAAAGTGGATGTCTCATGGCTGAATTAATCGTTAATTTGTTTATTAACTTTATTGCAGTAGCAAGTACGTCCCGAGGCGTCGACAAGTGTCGATCAACCCGTTCTGCCACGTTTCCCTCTCGCACTTTTTTTTCTCTCATTCTCGTCCCCGGAGGCCCAAAGAACCGGCACGGAGTGCAAATAAACGGGAAAGAGGATCGCGTTTCAAGACCACCCCTGAACTACCCTTGACGGCAAACGTTTGCCACCCTTCCCCATAGTGATCTCTTCTTTTGCCTTCTTTTCGATGAGATAGCGGGAGAGAGAGAGAGAGAGAGAGAGAGAGAGGGACAGCCAAGAAAATACCAGAAATTTGCAAAGTAAAATAAAAATGTAAATAAAAAACGCTGTATAAGCAAAAAATGATATAAAACTACATAAATCAAGAATACTACATATATAGAAAAAAAATAAAAAATTCACGTCGAACATAACAAATTCGCTATAAAGTCAAAAATAGTGGAAAATATCGAAAAACAAAAAAAAACAAATGAACTAAATAACCATAATAAGCTAAATAATAAAATAATGTAATAAAAAAATTATAATGAATATTTATAATAAATTAATCATTAAAAATTAATAATAAAATTAATTAAAATAACCATAATAAATATAACCAAATGAACTGAATAACAAAAATAAAAAATAAACAAATTAACAATAATGGACCAATCACGATTTATTGTAGTTTTTTGTTTTTTTTTCGCTATTGGTTTAAGGAACGTAAACAAAAAGCTGTGTGAATAAAAAAAATTTCAAGAATGACTAAAGTTTTTGGCGCATCCAAAAATACGGGGAGCGAGAAAAAGAGAAAGAGGGACGGAGGGAGGGGGAGAACCGGATACCGGCACGCCGAGGAATCGTACACTGTAAAGCCTGGCGATCTGTATAGAAGGGGGTTGAAAAAGCTGCTTTGGTAACTGGATCTATACGACTGTCCTTCTCCCTCTCACTTGTTCCTTCGAGCTCCCACGCAGCTCCACCTCTCAAGGTATTTTTTAATCGGGGAGAATAAATCGTTTGATTCAATTATCAGAGAGGAAAACGCGCTCGAAAGACGCGAACCGCGAGTGAGGGAAAAAAATTGAAAAGGAAGCGAGAGTACGAGTCCATGAGGAAATGAAGAGAAAGTGGGGAGAGGGGGGGGTGAAAAAACTCTTTGTCCGGCTTAAGAGTCTCGGAAGTGTGTAAGAGGCTTAAAGTCAAGCTCGAGAGACATTAAATACCTTTGGCGAGAGAGATCGTTGATAGCGTCGAGAGCACGAGATTTCTTTTTTTTTTTTTTGTTTAAGCGAAGCTTATTAACGACACGTCAGGACGATTCGTGGAGAAGTGGGAGGGACAAGATTGAAGAAAAAGATTAGTTCCTGTCTGATTGAACATATTGGTCCATCACTGGATTTTTCTCTTCTAGAATATTTTCCAAATCTTTGATGGAAACTTCATTTAAAAACACTTTATGGAAATATGATTTGAAACTGCTTGAAGGGATCGAGATTGGTTTTAATTAATTTTAACAAATTATTTGGTATACTTGTAATACAAAATAATTGAATTTGTGTTTGTAATAATTGGATTCTTATTTGATTTTGTTATATAATAATTGGGATTTTATTTCATTTGATTAAATAATAATTAACAAATAATGGTGATTTGATAAAAATAGAATAGTTTTAAAAAGACGATATTGAGAAAATGAACAACTTGCTACTTGTTTTTAGTCAGTTTTCATTAATAGTATTTCATAATTAGTAATTCAAGTATTAATTACTGAATTATCTACAGCTGATAACGATATTATTTTTATTATGCTAATTTTTGTCTGATAGTAATTTCATGTATAAGAATTTCGTGTACAACGATTCGTACTTTTATCCACACTACTGCGCACACTTACCCCCATATTAACATAAGGGACAACACCACCATAGGATTTTGAGAACTACGATACATTTTGCTACTTCCTATAGATACTCAAGAAAAAAAAGGACGAAATCTAGACGAGACTTGGAAAGGAGTTGGGCGAAGGTTCTTCCTCATTTTTATCAGGTTTTCCGGGGGGATGAATATTTAAGGATGGGGTGTAAGAGGCGAGAGGAGAATAACGTCGGACTTAATCTGCGCTCGGGGATTCGCGCGCCGGTATAACAGGCAAAGAGAGCTGGTGCGTATCGCAAAGCAGCCGATCCGCGACTCCCTTCACCTTCATAACCTACAGTCTTGGATCTTCACCCTCTCTTGCGGTGCCAGCAGCCGCCAGAAAAAACCCAATAATAATGGGATAAAAACAAAATATTTGTTTTATTTTTTAGTATGAGTTCAGGCAGATCCTAATAGTAGCTTGGCCGGCGCCAGTACTCGGATAGGTGACTTCTGACGGCTCAAAAACAAGAAATCGCAAAATTTGTGATTTTCGCGATTTTTACATTACAGCCAAAATAAAAAATCTCAAATATTCAAATTCACTCTCGAGTCGTGCTGAAACATGATACGAAAGGGTTAGAGGGTCGAGTTTTTCTTTGCTGCATTCCAGAATCGAAACGAAACGGGAATCGTTTAAAAAGCGTTAAAGTCACGAAGCCAAAAACCGGAGACGTGTGCCTTTTACGTTAACCCTTTACGATTCCGTCGCTCATTTGGCCAGGTTTCATCGACCGAAAAAAAGGAAAGAAAAAAAAAGAAAACGAATATCCAAGGCTCGAGAAAGCTCGAGAGAGGAACGAGATACGGATAAACCGACGAATTAGCCGACCTGCGTTTCGCGAATCCGTCGAAAGGACACCCAGATTATTCGCCCTTTCATCCAAGCTTGTACCCTTTCCGGACTCTTTGCCAGGACTTTTCCGTTGCCTACGACGAGCTCGACACTGCCACGAGATAAAAGCGAGCAAACAACAAAAAAAGAAGAAGGACCAGAGCCAGTAGAGAAACTCTTTCAACTCGACCACTCTTCCGCGGTTTCGTGGCTGACGTCCTGGCAGACTTTCTTTCACCAACTCTCCTTTTTTTTTCTGGCCTCCAAGCTTACCCAAAACCGTAAACCGTTCAGCTAAAACGATGAATGCGTAAATCCAGTCCCAGCAAAAATTACGTCATGGCTGTCAACATATCTGGCTACTTAAAAGGTCTGATTCCTTCTCGAACCACTTTGAGACCACGAAGTAATTGATACCTACCGCCAAAGTTTGGTGAAAAACCAAAGAATTTTAATTACAATTTATTGAAACCCAAAGTTCTCAGTTTTTTTAGTATATTCGTTAACTACTTCAATAATGAATTTCTAATTTCTTTACTTTTTCCAAATATGACTCTGTTCGGTTAATTTACAAATTGCTGAATACTTTTCAAATAATTTTGGGGTAAAATTCCCGTTAGCTATAAATTCGTAATTCGTGTCCCTCAAAATAAAATCATTCCTTAAGGGGTCAGACTGTCAAAAAAAAAGTGTTTAAAAATTCGCGACGTCTCGGGTGAAGGTTTAATTTCAAATGAAAATACAAAATCCGTACGACAAAGGGTCGTCTCTCTCATAAACGGTAAATGTGTCTTGAATTACAAGATTTATACCACGGGGAATTTTTTTTTTTCGTCAGGGCGCGGCTTACAGCAATTTCCTGAATTCTAATAAATCGCTCGCGCACGCCAATTAATTCCTTTTTTCGACATACCTTAAAAAAAAAAAAGGAAGAAGGCAAAAAAACGTACAAAGTACCCGGTGGAGAGATCCCGCGAAATTTTCCGTGGAAGCCTCTATCGTGCGGTATGGGAACACGAGAAAAGGGATAAAAGGGCAAGGGCGAGGCGCCCGGACAAGCAGGAACCCCCGTCGGTGCGGCCTCGTTCCTTCCCCGACCATGCGGAATTACGAAATACTTTTACAAATTAAATACACACTCGCTCGCCAGAGAAAGAGAGAAAAAGAGAGAGAGATGGTTTGGGGGTGGGGGGTGGGGGGTAGATGGGGTAAATTCGTGAAGAGGAGGAGAGAGGAGGAATTGGCGTATACCGGTGAGTTCCGTCAGACCGCAGTCGCCCCCGACAAAGTATTTGCAACAAAGGGCTCGACTCGAGGGCCGAGAGAAGGAGAGACTAACCACCCTCTCCAAGCAGCCACCCCTTTCGCCTACAGCCTCGGGAAGACGCGTGTTATTTTTACTTTTTCTTTTTTATCATCGTTTATTTATTTTATGCCTCCGTCTGTAAATTCAACGTCCCCAACGTTGTAGCCTTTGGACATCCTGAAATATACGATCTTGTACATTTCGGAAAAATTTTTGGATGTCCAGAATATTCTAGAAACGTTTTTTGCATTTTCCCAGTCTAATTCCGTAGTTTCGGCAAAAACTCGGGCATATTCGTAATCAGCGGAGAATTTACGATCAAATAGACTCTTTAAAGAGTTGAAAAACGAAAAAAAAATTTTTTCGACTTCCCCGGCCACTTTCCCGAAATCTCAAAAATCACGAGATTTCAAAAGGTCGTACAGTGAGCTTCTTCTATGCTGTGGAGATTTATAAGGGGTGTTTGGAAAAGGTTTTTGCCTGACTTAAACAATCGCGTTGGATTCGTATCGATATCACTTATAGTTTTCCCGGAAAGTCCACTTGAAAAATCGCAAAAAAAGAGGCAAAGGGGTATGTATGGAAAAATTTGCAAAAATCGATGGTCCAACTTTGAAATGCTGCCAAAAATCGGAAAATCATCGGATTTTAATGATTAAAAAAGCATTTTGAAGAGAAAATCATAACGAAGAGATTGAGCACAAAGTGGAGTGCCAAATCCTGAAGGAAAAAAAGTTACCGATGATTTAGTGAAAAAACTTATTTTCCCTAAAAAACCAAAAAAATTTTGGATTTTAAATATTTTTTTTATTGGTTCCTTTCGATGTAATTTTATCCCCTGAGCACGAATCTACCATTAATTTTCCCCAAAACCCAACATTTCCAAGAAAAAATCGAAAACTTCTAAAAAGACGATTTTTTTTGCAGTGCTTTCGACAAATCTTCGATGATATTCGTAATCAGCTGAAAATTTTCGATTGTACAGACCCACCAAACTATTTCAGAATCGAAAAAAAAGTTCGACCCTCTTACCTAGGCGAATTTTCCTAATCAGCTTTTTTCCCTCAACCGTTCGCCATCTTTCCGTGAGAATATCCAGTGACCATTTTTTTTTTCTCCGGAGCGTCCAGGGAGCCCCAAAATCGCAAAGTGTTTCAGCGACGAACCCAAACAAAAAAAGCAGCCAAAAGATCAATCCAAGCCGAGATCGAGGGAGAGAAATGAAAGAAAAAAAACGAAAAAAAAAAGGAAAAAAAATAGCGAAGCATTAAACGCAAACAAGGGTAGCAATTTCGGAGGGGACTCGAAGAGTCGAGAGGCTGGCACGAGGGCAAAACCAAGTACACGACGGGGATGCGAGAAACCGTACGAGTCAAGAGAGGGGATGGTCTACGGGGTTTGGGGGACTTGCGCGGTGCACAGTTGAAGAACGATCCTCCACGAATCGTCGAGGGTCCAAAAAAAAAAAATAACGAAAAAAATA
>JAPYZJ010004262.1:0-20293 GCA_030522765.1 Ophioninae sp. B BG-2022a | reverse complement strand
CTTAAATTAAATTAAAAATTAAGGGGGGCTCTCATACAAGAAACTTTGTTTTTCGGCCTTTGGTACGGAACCCTTCGTGCGCGAGTCCGACTCGCACTTAGCCGGTTTTTTACAAGAAACGCTGTAGCGAACGTAATAATTTTAACTTCGATAAAAAAATTTGAGAAAACGTTTAGAACAGTGTATACTATACGATAATGCAAAAAAAAACGATTTTTTTTTAATTTCACACTGAGACAATCCTTTAATTATCTGTATGAACATACTATCTTTTTACACAAATACTGCCAAGTTGAAATTCAACAATGCCTTTTCTATAGCTGAATCGACTTTTCGTCACGGGCTTTTCGACAATCATTTAAAAAAGCTCTTTCAAGAATTCCATTCTTTTTTCCTAATACAATTATCGACTGTTTTTCCCTCGAGGGTACGTACATCGTTCTCATATTTAGCTGGAGTTTTTCTGTAGCGGAATCACATTGCGCGGTAAAGACAGGCGCGAAGTTTGGAATTCCCGTTGCCCCGGGGCTTAAATCCTTCTCGACCGTACACTAGGGACAAAAGGAAGGAACGAATAAAGTCTTTTGTTCGCTATATTTAAGAGACACATACACGGGCGCGCATTATAGTTACTGCAACGAATATCATACGGGTTCATCCTTTGTTCGAGAATATACGAAAGTCTTATCGAAAACACTGGGGTCTCCTCGTTTTATCTAATATATAAACTGTCTCCATATATTTGGACAGCAAAAGATGGTGTTTTTATTTTTTTTCAATTGCTGTCAGTGTATTAAATCCTAAAAGTCAAGCATAGGTTTATTACAACTCTTATTCATTTGCAACCTAAATGTGAAAAATGTAATTGTGTGTATCGAAAAATGCACATAAAAAAGAATAACAAACAATTTCGTTAAATTGCAACGATGCAAACTTCAATGACATTAAGAAATTTAAAGCAGTGACCTGGCTTAGAGTGCGAAAAAAGGTGATTTTCGAAAGAATCGAAACCCAATCAAACCCACCGATGCAAACTTCAATGCCATAAAGAAATTTAAAGTAGGTAGTGGCCTGGCTGAGAGTGCGAAAAAAGGTGATCTTCGACCTTTTTGGATTTTCGTAAAAAGGTGATTTTCGATCTTTTGCGATTTTCGAAAAAGGTAATTTTCGACCTATTTCGATTTTTTTAAAGAAGTGCATCGTCTAGCAGTCATACCGACACAGTTGAACGAAACACTGAAATGCGTACGAATTCGTTCAATTCACAGAGGATGTTGTAGCTTATGATGACAACAAGCTACGCAGATTCGATGGTGGAACGCAAAGGCGACATTGTCACGTATACGTAACAGAAATGATGATGTGACAGAAATTGAGTGGCTTCACGTACATATGTTCACACACACACACATACACATACCCGAGTAGAAACATTGTCAGGCTGACACCGGTTATTTGATCAGGGCCTGTTCAGGCGGTAGTACTAAAGTAGTACCACGGTAGTACTAATATTCCTAATCCGGTTGATTTCCGGCGATAATCAGGCGACCGGATCGACGGCTTGAATCAATTTGTGTGATCCGGCTGGTTTCTGGCAATAATCGAGCAACCGGTTGTATGGGGAGTATGGTTTGCATTAATTTACGGGCGATTTCTGATACGGCTGATTTCTGGGAATAATTAGTTGACCAGATGTATGGCTTTTATGAATTTGGCTGACCCGGCCTAACTCAGAGATTGAGTTTAAAAACTCATCAAGGATCGGTAAAAAATGTGCGCCGGGTGTAAAAATCAGGATGGCTGATCAGAGAATTTGTGGGCGTTGGAATTTGTGTTCGTGAGAATATCTAAGTCAGCTAAACCGCTTGGTGAAGGGTTAAAAGGAAGAAAGAACGAAGAACGAGGAGGACGCAGGAGTGTCCTTAGGATTGCAATCGATAGAGCTTCCGTTGTCGAGAGCAGTTAACGAGTTTCCTCTGAGTTCAGGAACGTTCGATAACGACCGACGATACGAGGCGAAGGACGTTATGTCGCCGATCAATTTTCCTCGTACAGCCTTCTCTTTATTCTCGTCCTCACCAAGCCCATCCTGCAGACGAGTCTACTACGAGCATACGTAAATATAGGACAGGAAAAAGGACGGATCGACTACGACTCGGTGTGGAATGATTCCGAATTTTATTTGTTCCCCTATTTGAATCCCTTCAGTATTCTGCGAGTAGATGCAAACCTAAAGAAACTGAATGATAAGCTTGAGACAAAGGAAAAAAAACTACATTGTTATCATTTTTAATTCTATGAATATATTACACCTCGGCCACATGCAGAAAGATATATTTTTTTATAGCTGCTCAAAGTGCACGTTTTCAGGAAATACATGATTCAGAATTTTATCGGTCATTCACTGTCCATTGCACCGGAAATTAACTTTATAAGGCACAAAAGACGCGAGAATCATAAATATTTTTATCTGTATACCGCACTTTGCATTTTCGGAAAGATAGAGCGAGCCAATTGCACTGATCTTTTTCCCTAATTATTCAGTAAACTTCATTAGGTGGTTTGATCAAATAAAACTATTAAGGCGTATACGACAAAATTCTGAGTATTAGTTGGTGACTTTTTAAAGTATGTTCAATTACGTTTTCAAATTTGAATACATTTTGAATTACGTTCAAATCTTGCTATTTGCGTTCTACTTCATGTATTGGCGCAAATCTTACACGAGTATTCTATTTCATATGTTTTCCAAGTTATAGAATCGTTTTTTCTTTCGTTTGAAAATTTTAATATGGTGAAAAAATAATCAGAAAGAAAATAACAAAAAACCCCAATTTTCATTGAAAAATTCATTTAAATTTTGATTTTTGCGATATGGCAAAAAAACCTACGCTATGTTACTCTTGAAATAGTATATTTTCAAACAAAAATATAAAATTTTCACAAACAGCACTACTTGCTACCTGCAAGACAACTGACGCCATTTTTACCATCACCACCGATTAAATAGTGTTGGAGTAGGTTCAGACAACAATACATGACAGCACAAGTTTGATTCTCAATCGACCTTTCTACGATATAGCCCTACAAAATTTGCCTGGGCTCCACTGGATCCCTAGTGACCATTATGGGTTAAAGTCTTGATACTTTATTCGTTTCAAGTTAGAAGGCTTCTTATAGTTTTTCACTTTTTGACAATCCCACCTTTCATTATGATCACGTTCTTATAATTCACCCTTTCCAGTTTTTCAAAGATTATCCGGGATGTCAGATAAAAAAGGACAAAGGCGAAGCACCGATTGGTCAATTCTAATATGTGGATCAAGGACTTAGCCCCTTCCCCTCATGAACGTTCGCAAGGAAACAGGAAAAAGGGAATCGTATTGACTGCGTTATTCGATTGTATTTATTCTCGTCTATATTCTTCGACACCTCTCGTTCACTCCTGGATTCGATTATTCTCTTTACCCTCGAGCGTCTTTCCCTGCGGCCATACCTTCGTCGCAATCGTTCGTTTCATTCATCCACTACTTTTCGAGCTGCTCGTTATACCTCGTATTGTCTCTGTTTGATGAGACGCAGAGGCTCCCGGGTGCACAGAATTGAACATCATCGACGAGGAAAGGCTTTTGTGGATCAGACTAGGGTTGAGCACGATTACGTAGTTTTAGACTATACGAAGCCTTAACGAACACTCTAATTGCTGTTCTTAATGCTGCATCCCTGAGCTTAATGCTGCAGCCAACGCTCTCTCAGAATGTTACCAATGTACTTGATTGGAGGACTGTCAGCTCGCCTGCCTCGTAAACAACGGTCTTTGGAATCATTATAACAATATTAACCCTTAGCAGCCACACATCAACCAGGCCCCACGGGGGTGACTCATTACCCCACGCTGAAAAACCTAGTTGTAAGGAACCGGACTCATGGGAGATCCACCTTAATTGTTTTTAAGTACAACAAAAAAAAAAACTATGAATGTTGAAATAAAACAAAAATCTTTATTTAATCATTTATTCAATAATAAACGTATTAATAATAATTTTGGTTCAGGAAACAAAGTTCAGCTTTGTTTAAAAAAGCGCCTTCTGGCCCTTATTCAGAGCACTGTTCCTAATAAGGCTATACCCGTTGTAACTTTTTACAAAAAAAGTACAAAAAATATATAATCTTCGATTTTTTATATTAATTTTAATAACAACATGTATAGTGCTGATAAACCACGACATATAATTAGAATAAAGATTCACTAAGTAATATTAAAACGATAAAACGAACTCACCTGAGTGAAGTTCGATCGTAATTATTTGTAGAGTCTCGTTCGAAATGATTACAAAGTAGTACCGCGTACGTCCGTGCGCTTGGCCACGATTTTTTTAGAGCTGATAAAAACAAAAGATCTTTCAACCAGCCTCCGTCTACTATCACCCATCATGGTAACGTCATATTGTTTAAAGCTGTTCCGTGTCGATACAAAAGTAATAGAAAGAATCCAAAAAGATTATAGGGCGGGGTTGAGGAAGAAATTGTATGTTTCCTGTAGTAGGGAGTAATCATCTCGAACGAGACTCTACAGATAATTACGATCGAACTTCACTCCTGTGAGTTCGTTTGATCGTTTAATTGTCTTACGAGTCTCGTTCTCGAGATTACAACGTAGATGTTTAGAGATAAATGGACAAACTTTTCATCAAGAAAACCTGAGAATCGCCAGATCATCTCGCCGTATTCTTTATTATATTTACATCTACACCTTTGGCCAATGTTGCTGACGTTGATGCATGCCTTGTAGAATAGGCTGTGAAAATCGGGTCAATACCACTATTTGTTAGGATTGATCTAACCCATTGACTTATCGTTTGTGTTGTTGCTTTTTTATATGGTTTTCTCGACGTTATGAGAACATTCTCGCAATTACTCCTCAGCATTTTTGGAATTTGTAAATATTTTTTGAGTGTACTCGCAATACAAATTTCAGGCTTGTCTTTAAAATATGGTAATAAAATTAAAGGTTGTAAAGCCCCTGGTCGTGATGTTTTTATTAATTTAGTAATCTTATTTCCAATCCCTCTTCATAATACTTTATGTCTTCTACTTCATTTAGGAGTACGTTTGAATTCTATGAGCGGTCCCTTAAGCCGTTAGAGTTACGAGTCTTTCTGATAACTCTTGTAGGATTAAACTATCGAGTGAATACATTTTCGTGATGTAAGTAAGGACTGAATTAATATCCCACGTTACGTCATATTTTGGTTTGATTGGTTGGAGTCGAAAAATACCTTTAAAAAATCTGTTAATGTTCGAGTCGTTGCTTAATTTATTTGTTGATATTAATGAAATAGCTGAACGCATTGTATCTAAAGTCCCAAAGCTAGCACCGTCCTTTAATTGATTTCGTAGAAATTCTAATATTTCATTTGGATTCCCATTGGAGATGTACGTGTTCATGTTTTGACGAAAGGATACCCATAATTTTAGCGGTCTCGAATATTGTTTCCAGATACTATCTGCTAGTGATGCCAATAGAATCTCAATTACTGATTCTGAAAGCTTTTTCTTGCGATAGGCTTCGCGGACAATCTCGCGGCAATCAACCCGAGGGATTTTTCCAGAGGACGGTGACGAGTTCTACAAAATAACATTGGTTTTTCTACGAGTATTTTTACTGTTAAATAAGAAGACATAGCTACTTTAATGGTTTTATTGAATGATAATTAACATATATGATTGTTCCTGTATCGCTAGTAACAAATTAGATATCTTTTTCAGATCGAAATTAGTAATTTTAAAGACCGGGTTTGTGAATGTGACCAAGGGACCAAGAATGTTTAAGATACCAAGGTAATCCATCGGCACTGAAACAAAATTAAATGACTGTTGGCAAAATTTATATCACAAGAAATATATCAAATACAGGATTTAAATGAGGTTATGATGTTACTTACTTTTTTCTCTTGACGGCAACTATCGATTTCCTGCGTTGTTCATATTTCCAAGACGTGCTTGGGAATCGGTAAAACTTAAATTTACTGTTTCTGCTAGTATTACTTGCAATGTACAACGCAACAATGGCTGTACCCGATTTTTGGCGGAATAATGCGATTGTCCTAACAGATTTCTTCGACATGACAGATGACAGAGCCCACTTCATTTCTACTTTTCGCCACCATGACCGCTGCGATCGATTATGATACCCCCACCTAGTACTTCGCACCCAGCGAATACAGAACTCATGGCAGGGTGGCCTTGTACATTGTAACACAGTCGGGTCTTTGTACGATTTAAAAACCGCCAAATGTTGTTTTCAAAAGGAGTTGTATGACTTACGACATGGCTCGAAGGAGTCTGTCTTTGTACGGTCTGAAAAAACCGCCAAGTCTTGTTTCCATAGGAATTGTACGACTTACGACATGGCTCAATGAAAACAATTTTTGTATTTAAAAGTTTTAGTACGTCGAAATTTACGAAACGTTTACGTGCGATCGAGCGCGCTGCCTTCTATCAACTGCAAATTTGTTTGGGTTCGCGACGGTTGGTTGCCATGGCAATTGCGGCCATTCAAAATTAGACACTCGACGATGAGAGCTCAATGCGTTCGGCTTTGTAGTTTTGAATATTTTAAACGTGGGCTTTATTAGGCACTGGGCCTTACGTGGGTCAGGTTCCTTACTACGCAACGCAGAATGTAGAATAAATACGAAAGGTAAAAATGATATTTCGGGAAGACGACTCGTTCCTCATCAACTGCGAGATAACAGAAGAGATTTTTTTTATGATCTGGAAGGCGTCGCCATCAGCATGAATTATCCTACATTAAGAAACTTTGAATAATTCTGTATCGACCCTAAAGATGAATCATGAGGTACCTATCGGTCAATTTTTGCATGTCATAAAAAAGACGTGGTTTGAGGTTGCACTCGGAATATTCCATCTATTTTTGTTCAATCGTACAAAAAGCCAACTTTCATTAACAATTGAAAACTCCGCTCTTCGTTTCGTGTAACGCTCGTCACTTTATCACCGAGCTATGACTATTAACAGTTAAAAATATATATCAAGATGATAAATCTTTCCCCGATCGAAGTTTATGAGGCTTCACCCATGCCCCTTTAACAGCTGTACGAATATCAAACCCGACTACCACGTCATCGCGCTCTCGAGCGCCGGCTAATAAAAACCATAAATCATAAAATCCGTATTAGATACTGCACTTATTGCAATAGAAAATTTGCACGCGGGGACGAATTGATCAAAACGGTACATATGCATAGACACATACGGGTATGTAAGAAACATAATATTGTCGATGTTGCCGTTATTTTTATTTTCACTGTTACTACTCATTCGACTTGAGGGTTCCGTGTTATTGTTCTTTTGTTAAACAGCACGTTCTTTTTTTGTAGTACAAATGAGAATAATCATAAAATATTTTTGGTGAAAATGAATGCGTCAGGTCGAAACTTTAACTGTGATATCAGTTAGGGTTCAGTCAGCAGCAGGGTACCGCAGATATTTGATCCTAGAATGGGGACCTTATTTTTTTCACCGGATAGCCTGGGATGACGAACCACCCGAATTTTGAAAAATCATATTTGCGGTAGCATTTCACAGAAAGGGTTCAACCCGGGCCAATTCTTTTCCTTTTTTAACGCAGAATTACGTAGGCCTATGGCCAGTCGGTTCAAAGTCGAAAAAGTTATGAAATGTTCGGTGAAAGGGTGAAAAACATAAAAAATTTGTAAAAACGACTCTGGTTGTCTCGCTCAGGGTAGTTTTTTGCCCGAAGCTACCATCCTAGGGTTAAAAAAATATCTTGAAGTTATACGCCGACATACGCGGCATTGCAACGGAAACACGTGAATAAATGTGTTTTTGTCATCCCTTTGCATTTTACATCAGGGATTCAACGATTTCATGAGTAGTCAAAAACCATGTGATATTATCGCTCCATGGAACCACTCCGTTCACCTGCTACAGAGAATTGTACGATAAAGCTGTTCTACAGCTCATTACGCTGTTTGGAAATGAGGTTTGCTCTGGGGTAACCGGTGGCCTACGTGGCGTCCCAATATAGGGCAGAGTCTAGTCACCGGTGACCTAGCAGAGAACACGTTAAATCGCAGAATACGATATTGAATGTTGCATTGATCATGAAAATGTCCCTAAGTGGAATGTATCCGAGAACATATAACGTTACGTAAATTGAACAATGTATTCATCTAAGATGGAATCGAACCTACGACCTATTATTCTAAAGTTGACCACGCTAGTGAACATTGTTTTCTGAACCAAAATTATTATTAATACGTTGATCATTGAATCAATGATTAAATAAACATTTTCTTTTATTTCAACATTCATAGTTTTTTGTTGTACTTGAAACTAAAGGTGGGCCTTACATGGGTCGGGTACCTTACGTAAAGATGATTTCGAAAACGGTACTGGACACCGAGTCGAGTAATTCTAATTAAAATCTTCGAAGATTCGTATTGGCAAAGTTGAACGAATCTTTCGTCTCTACACGAGGCAATTTCAGTACGCGTGTACTTCGAGATGCAAGAAGACGACGTCCACAATCGAATGCGTGAACGATGACGACGGTCGGGACTAAACGAGCCGAACTGGGTTAAAGCGGTTTCTCTAATTCTCTTGCGCGCTCCCACAGCTGTATGGCAATTCTCGACCATTTCTCCGCTCGTTCCTCGTTTATACACAGAGCACAGAGCACGATTCCTGGGGCTAAATAGATAAAGAGTATGACGCCTCTATCGCGCCTCGAGTAATTGGGCCAATAATGAATTGAAATTGTCGTCGCGGGCGTTTTCTTTGCGCACGCGTGTCGTTTGCATTCACCGTGTGGAAATTACGGGGCCCTGCTTCTCTTTGTATTGTACTATTTACATCAACTCAATCGCGGGCTTGTTGCACATTATGAGAAAGTTCACGACGCATGGAAGTCTTGGAGAAAAGCTCGGTTATTATGCGACGGTCATAACTCCGTTGCATCGGTCTTCGGTGTGACTGAACGAATTCGTGTTTTAAATATTTCACTCTTGGGTACACGTTCTAAGGGGATGTTCTTCACTCTCGGATATCATAAGAAAAAGTAACACGATGAAAAACCTTTACAGCCTTTTTTAAACTCAGGTTTCTACTTTGGAAGATCGAAAAAAAAAGATTTCTTTTTTTACATTTTTCGAAAGTAAACGTATTCAAGAATATAATATCAAAAGGCATTTCGTGTAGTGCAAGCATCACTGGCTAAACGTGAGTTAATTTTTTCGTTATTTGTTCCTTTAGAAACAAGATTATTTAACCCTTAATTACATTTTTTTACATTTAATGACGAATCGATCAAAATACAAATTTTCAAATAATTACTCGACAATCGAGGCAATTGGAGGGTTTTGAAACATCGCATTGTGAATTCCGACGAGCTGTTTTTTTAGCTCTGGACAACAGGCGACAAGAAGTATGAAAAAAGCGAAACAAATTGCAGAGCATGTGTCGTCCAGTATACGCGTATGTGAGAATCGAGGAAAAGTTCGAGAACAATGGCGATCGTGAGCAATACAGCAATACTCGTGGAAGGTCGCGAACCCCTAGAAATTGCGCTCTCTTTTGATCTCTATATGTGCTTCGGTTATCTCTGCGCTTTGTCGCTTTTTTTTTCATTGTCAGCAACGAGCCGGCCTTCCTATTAATTTGTCGAGAGGCGGGTCGCAAAGTTACGCGGTTGTGTTTGATCATCGGAGATATAACTTTACGAATAAATTATATATATATATATATATATATATATATATATATATATACACGCAATAGCTTTTGCCCCGTTAGTGTATATTAGTATACTGTATACATAGAAATGAGGTAAACGAAGAGTGCGAAATGTAAGTAAACAAAATGATAGAGCATCACATTTCTTTGTGAACAGTGGTAGACTGACTGAGTGAACTGAATACCGATAATTAATAAAATAATTGCACAATAGTATCAACGATGAATTACGATATTGTACGTCATCGTCGTCCTCAGAACTACGAGGTTTGTTAAAAAAATTCACTGACTTTTAATTTCCATCGAAAAATATTTATTTATTCACCACCATCTATTTTATCCCCTTCAAAATTATCGACCTTGGATATGATACTCTTCTGCCAGCACTTTTACCAATCCTCGAAGCACTTCTGATAGGCGGTTGAATATTATCAGTGATAAACAAAGTGGCTGAAAAATTGTTGGTTTATTTACATAGAAAAGTATAAAATAAAAATATTTCGTTGACTTTGATCGATTTAATTAAAATTTGATTATAATGTAAATAACATATTTTGAAGAAAAAAAACCCTGGATGACGGACTAAAATTTAAAAAAATGCGATTACCGGACAAAATTGTTAGTTTATTTAAATAGAAAAGAATAAAATAAAAACATGTTAAGGTTTCGATTTCGAGGTTATAGTCTAGGAACACTTGCTTGTTTGGGTTTGTTTGGGTTCGTTTGTAGAAAAGAATTAAATAAAAATATTTCAAGGTTTCGATTTCGAGGTTTCAGTCTAAGAACACTTGCTTGTGTCGAAACCTCGAAATCGAATGGAAAAGTCATAAAAAATGCGCTTCGTAGAATAAGACTAAAGATTTCTCTCGGTAAATTTTGGATTATGTAGTTCTGTTTCTGCCTAAGCTTAGAGGTACTACCATTTTGACCTTGGTACAGAAATATTGACCAAACCGTGAGAGGAAGTTTGATGTACATGTTTTTCCCGTTTCCCTCGAACCTCGTTACAACCGTGGAACCGCAAGAAAGAGCAGACGGCAGCGAACGGAAAACTAGAGTTCCGACGTCGATGAAACGTGAGTAATTACATACGAGCGACGATACACTCGCGAGTTTATTATAGAAGTCGTAACACGTGACTGATAAGCGTACGATGCACCAGTGAGATATACACCGGCGAACAAAATCGCGTGCAAATAACAAAGGCTTCTTTTATAAGAGTTTTTTCGTCACCGTTCAACAACGTACGAAGGTTTCTGCGATCATAGCGACAAGGGGCATTTTCGAGACCGAAAATATATCACTTTTTCGTAGGCGAATATCGCATATACTTAACCCGATGACCGAAGAATTTTATCGATCGATGATTTCAGTTTTTCTTTGATATTTGATAAAAATATAGTAAACACTGTAATTTAAGTAAACTTAAAACTTAAACTTAAAAACTTTAAAAAAACTTAAAACTTAAACTGAAAACTTGAAAAGAGTAAAAACTATATTTCTTTGGCGAAAAGCAATGAAAAAACATGCAATTTATTTTCTTTAATTGTTTTCGCCGCCGTTTTGTTATTTTTAGATGTACAAGGAAAATTCTAGTTCCATCGGTAGTTAGTGATACACTGAATCTAAAAATCATCATTTTTCTGTTTTAGATGGCTCCTTTTTTGAATGTCAACACCAGAGCAAATCCATCTACTAATCGAGACGTCGTATCCAAATGGAGTTTTCGTATGTTAAAAGTGCATAAAATATATAATAAAATTTATTTAAATGTATATTGAGAGAATCTCTATTAATCCGAAGAAAGTCTATATCTTTATTCGTAATCTTAAAAAATATTCATAAAGACTGCTTTTTTGAGGGCCCAAAATAGAATCTTGCTTTAATGCATTCAAATTAACAATATAAATGATAAATAATTATATCTTCTAGAATGATAATACTGTTTTGGAAGTTAATATGTATTCGCGATATCAACTTTATACAACAACGTATAATAATTAATTATAACAAGCCTTATTTTGCCTCCGAACTTACGCAGCCTCGTTGACCTGAATTCCATTCTGGACATACGCATGAGTTCGCTCCGATTCTCGCGCGAGTGTGGCCGTGAACGAAAGCTCGTAATTGATAATTAGACGTGTCTCGTTCGGGTTTTTAACATATTTATAATTATCATAAAAGAAATGATCGCCAGCGTGCGTCTGCGGCAACGATTAAAATTCATTTGATAAACGCGAGACATTACGAGGCATCGTCGCTCATAAAAACTTAGCCCCACGGAACACGAGCTACGTTTTATGAGGCTAGAAAAATAAACGCCATCACGGACGTGCTGGACGAGCTCGCATAACGCCCTGTTGATAAACGCGGATTCGCTGTCGTAAGCTCTGGCAAAACGCCATCGCACACGCAAATATTCCCTCGATATAGCTTATCTATACGTGATGAACCGTGAAGCAAAAAACCGAATTTTTCTTCAATGCGAAACCCAAATATTAATTCGGCATTGAAATCTGCACGAATCTTATAGCGCTCGTCGTAAACGAGATTTATTTAAAAAAATATAGTGATATTTCAAATTTCGGATACGTACATTCGATTTTCGTTGGTTTTTGTTACGTTGGTACACATGTCCCCAACAAATGTTGGTATTTTCAGCCATTTCGAATATTTAGTTAATTTTTGATTGATTAATATTAATTTCGATGAATTCATTAAATGACTATGAAAATGCAAGTGAAGAACCGTAAAGCAAAAAACCGAATTTTTCTTCAATGCGAAACCCAAATATTAATTCGGCATTGAAATCTGCACGAATCTTATAGCGCTCGTCGTAAACGAGATCTATTCAAAAAAATATAGTGATATTTCAAATTTCGTATACGTGCATTCGACTTTCGATTCCAACGAATGTTGGCATTTTCAGCCATTTTGCATATTTAGTTAATTTTGTATTAATTAATATTCATTTTGATTAATTCATTCAATTGGGTTTATGAATGCATATTGACCATGCATTAGGACACATTAGGAAACCAGCGGTTGAGGACGAGCCTCTCAAAGAACTAAAGTAGAGAAGTAACAAACGATGAAGCGAAATATTGAGACATCTGTCAGAGATCACTCCTAACTTTCCATGTATATAAACTAGGCTGCATAAAAATTGTGAAAAATAATGGATTCCAAAAATGTGTCTAAACTTTCGCTGCAGTTTCCGTATCTCTTCTGTCCCATGGACTTGAAGTTCCCATCGTTGAGACCCAATGAAATTTCTTTTCTCATTTTTTTATTTCCTTAGTTCCATTATTTAGCGAAATATTTTTCTTCACATTGGAATTCTAAATTATCATAATAAAAATACGAAGAATTATTGATGTTTTAAACTTAAAATTTCGGTGAAAAAAAAATAGAGAAATTGAAAAATAATCATTTTCCCCTCATTCAATCATTCTGTCACCTCCGAATATCCGAAGAAATCGCTATTACCGAAACGAGGTACCCAAAATCCACCCTATCCGGGGAATGTTAAAATAAGGGATTTACCATCGGAAAACCGAGTCGGTATATTTTTGGCAACTGATAAAAAGGATTCCGTGGGAATAGTGGTGTCGTTTATAGATAATAGAGGGCGCCATGCGTCGTACCGAGAAACTACCCCGGCTTTCAGCTGGGGGTGGTTTTTTTCTCTTCGTTGCTTCACGGCGCAGGACGACTCGATTCAAAGGAAAAGATTCAACCGGATCGTGCATTAACGACTGCACGATGACGTTCGATCAGACCGGAGCGAGGGGGATGGACGGAATAAACGGTAATCGCTGATTATCAACAACGAACAGCCCGCAAGTTTCGAGCGAGTGTGCGTGTCTTTCTCCGATGATTAAGGCTTAGAAAAATATACGGGGAAAATCCCGTATCGTCTACACGCGATATTTTCACGTGGCGTATCATTCGTGGAAGGTGAAGGGCGAAGGGGAGAGTCGCGACGGGATTATCGACCCTTCGCAGTTGCTGCCTTCAAAACCATTCACGCACGAATCGCTACGACCCTCCTCGGTGGTGCACTCTGGTCATGATGGAAGTTTGATGATTTTGAACTTGAAGGTTCGATCGTCACTTTATCGCCGCATGAACCAATATGTAACATTAGGAATTCTCGATGAGGTTGAAGTTCGCAACGTTGCGGGGCAACGAAAATAATTTCTCTATTTCTATTTCAATATAATCGTAATTAAAATACCTCAATAATTATACAAATCTTTATTGTGATAACATAGAATTCAAATAGAAAAAAAAATATATCACTAAATAATAGATGTAAGGAAACAAAAAAAAATGAGAAAATATATTTCGTTGCGTCGCAACGATGCGAACTTCAAGTCCATAATTCTCGGTGATTTCGTTCATCAATGATTTCAACGGGGCTGAGTAGGAAACCCGAACTTCGATTGACCAGAAGGCTCAAAATTCCGAATTTCAATAGTCCGAAACTACAAATTTCGTAAACGTTTACGAAATTTATTTGGGTTTGTTTGGGTTCGTTAATTTGATTTTATATCCTTGATTTTAAACAAACTCAAACAAACCCAAAAATTTACGAAATTTGTAGTTTCGGTAGATATATTCAAATTCGGAATTTTGAGCCTTCTGGTCATTCGAAGTTCGGGTTTCCTACCAGACCCCATTTGGACTACACGTTTTCGATGTAGCATTTATAACCGAAATTTGGATTTTTTCGGAATTTTTCGAGTGGTTAGAGTATAAAAACGAAAACAACCGACGTTGATGGATGGTCGGGGTGCGGCTCGGGCGATCGCTGAAGTTAAGCAGCGTTGGAAGGGGCTGATACTCGGATCGGTGACCGCTTAGTCGTACTCTCACTGGCGCATTGACCAGTGAGCACGAGACTAATTTTTCTGAGGCCTTGGTGTACATACTTCAACAACAATCTGTACACCGAAGAATTAGAAGAAGAAGGAATATCAGCGTTCAAACGATTCAGAAAGTAATATTTTTTTTAAGAAGAAACAAAAAATTCGAAATATGCGATATAGACATTAAATCGTTTCGTTAAGTCTAGACGGATTTGATTTTGAGGATTGCGGATTGACTCTGTGTTCTTTCGGACAATTTATCAGCGACTCTTCAGTATTGTTCATTTTTCGAATGAACGCATAAGAAATGTTTTCTAATTTTTGTCGATTAGCGAGTTACTAAAATTACGAAAGAACCAAGAACTTGACTGGGATTGTCGATTTTTAACGTTTTTCAGGAGGCTCGAGTGTTCCATCAACAAATGACGAGCGAAACGTCGATTCAAGCGAAACGATCGAGTTTTATTTTCCCCTAAAAAAAAATACTGAACAAGAATTTAAAAACGTGCAAGTTACCAAACTACGACTTTAACAACTGGAGCTCAACTCGGAGCTTAGAAATTAAAAAATAATAATAGCTTCGCCTTGATGACACTTTGGGCCACCATATCGATGTTACGGAGGTTAACCCTAGGGAAACGCTTATATTTCTCGTTGACTCACCGTCGTATACACTCTGCGAAGCCCGACCGAAACGACAACGAATCGCTTTATCGATCGGTTTGCCGACTACTCGAACCGTGTATACTAGCGCGACCCACGTGGTAACGAATTTTACGAAGAGCGTGGCAAAACGGACCTCCAGGTGCGAGCCATCTTCGCAGTCCCCGAAATCTTAGCGATCCGAATTTGGAAGTGGAAAACGAGCGTTTAAAGAATCGTCTCAGTGTGAACTTTTAAAAAATCGTTTTTTTGCAGTATTGTATAGTATACACTGTTCTAAACATTCTCTGAAATTTTTTAATCGAAATTCAAATTATTACGTTCGCTGCAGCGTTTCTTGTAGAAAGGGAACGGAGCGGGACATCTGCCCAGTCAATGGTGTTTTTCAAAACAGTGTCGACTTTCAAAGGTAGAGTTTTGACGATATCTATTTCTAATTTTGAGAGAACATTTTTAACGTTATTCTCTATCGCGCTATGTAGGATTTTTTTTAATTTGACAACATGGCGGCGGTTTGAACAAAAAGTATCGAATTTGGCTCTTTTTTCGAAAGTTTTGCGTCAAAAAAGATAAGAATATTTAAAAAAAAGCTTCCATAGCGCGATAGAGAATGACGTTAAAAATGTTCTCTCAAAATTGGAAATAGATATCTTCAAAACTCTTCCTTCGAGAGTGGACACCGTTTTGAAAAACACCATTCGGAGAAAAACGCGTTTAAAGATTGACTGGGCACATGTCCCGCTCCGTTCCCTTTCTACAAGAAACGCTGTAGCGACCGTAATAATTTGAATTTCGATTTAAAAATTTGAGAGAATGTTAACAACAGTATATACTATACTATAATGCAAAAAACCAATTTTTTGAAAATTTCACACTGAGACGATCCCTTAACACAGATCGTAGGCGCATGCGGCGATAACGTTCGATCGAGTACACGTGATAAGGGTGACGCGATCATCACAGAGGACTCCGCGCGCCGCCAGGTAAGCCGATAAAGAGAAGAACGGAGCTTTGCAAGGATTACTCGAGCGCGACCTCGTTCGCGCCGCATTCGTGTTTCTCCCGAATCATAACCGCCGCATCTTTGTTACTCAACTTCTTTGTTTGTCTGTTTTTTTTTTTTTTAATTTTCTTTCTTTCGTTTCTCGTTGAAACTTACCGTCGTCGATATCCGAATTCTGTATCTGTTGAAGGTCGTTTCGCCAGCCGTAGCCAGCAGTGCTGTTGGCCGGTGTAACCTTGAAGCGTTCCTGCATCTTTGTTCTCTTCCTTCGGTGCGAACGGCGAACGATAAAAGTAAAAAAAAAAAAAAAATAACACTTCAGGCGAACTTGACTTTTTCGGAACAAAACACACTGGTCCGATTACGACCTTGAATACGATGGATTTACGGTCAACCGTCAAAACTCACCAAACGCACAAACGCGATTGAAAAAAAAAAAAAAAAAAAACGTTTGTTTACGAAAAGCGATCGTGCACTCCGCGAACAGCACCGAAAATAGCGCGTCAGAATTCTTTGTTTTTATTCTCGATCGTGATGTATTCGCACCTGCACTTCTTTCTACGACGATTGGCAAACGCTTTCTCCATTCGGTGTTTATCGGTTGGTTTAAACGAAACTTCTTTTTTATCGTTATTTCGGTCTCGACGGATCTTTGTTATTCTCGATGGGGAGTCACTATGGGATATGGGCTATACGCAGATGCGATTTACTCGGGACGCGTTCTCTGGACGCGCTCCCCGAATGACGGTACTCGACTCGCACGAGGCTTCGCGATGAACGCGCGTGCGAAAGAGACGGAGAAAGAAAGAGGGAGAGAAAGAGAGAAAGAGAGGGAGAGGGAAAGACGAACAAGTCGGGACAAACAGCCGGCGAATGTATGGGATATATATATATATATATATATATATATATATAAGGGTGGTCCTAATGTTTGGTAATTTCGAATTTTGCTGCTCGAACCGGCCAAAAAGGTTACTAATGTAACGTACCTGACCCATGTAAAGCCCACTGCCTAATAAAGCCCACGTTTTAAATATCCAAAACTATAAAGTCAAATGGATTGAGCTCTGATCGTCGAGTGTCTAACTTTGAATGGACGCAATTGCCATATCAACGGCCGCGCTGTAGCGAACCCAAACAAATTTGCAGTGGATATAAGTCATGTTGCGACGTACGCATCATATTGACTAATGATTTTATTCAAAACCTATAAGTATGATTGATATGTTTTGACTGCTAATATAATTGTGTATATTACGAAAAAGAGAAAAACACAATTTTAAATAATATTATATAAAAGAGATATTAATAATATTATATAAGAGAGAAAAGGGGATAAAAAGAGAGAGCAATATATCAATAACGCGGGCGCCTCTGTGACGTAGAGTAGTAATCTAGGGTTAAATTTCGACGGACAAAAACGCGAAAACAAAAAATGTTTTTAATATTTTCTTAGTCAATCTTTATTCTAATTATATGTAGTGATTTATCAGTACTATACATGTTGTTATCAAAATTTAAGTTTAAAATTGAAGATTATATATTTTTTAAATATTTTCTTTTACAGTTACAACGGGTATGGTCTTATTAGGAACAGTAGTCTGAATAAGGCCCAAAAAAACCCTTTTTCAAAAAAAACTTACAGTTAATAGTGAACATTGATTTCTGAACCAAAATGATTATTAATACCTTGATTATTGATTAATGATTAAATAAACATTTTTGTTTTATTTCAACATTCATAGTTTTTTTTGTATTTAAAAGCAAATAAGGTGGGCCTTACATAGGTCAGGTACCTTACGCGTGATACTGTATGTGCCACTTTGTCACTGCGAGAACGCATAACCATTCAGATGGCTCTGTGCGAAATTATTTGCTTTTTTTCGTATTTTATAAGCGATCTCGTCAATACGTTGACGATACGAGAAAAATAGAATTATCCGTACGAGCAGTTCGCGGACGATTAATCGTCGAACGTCACTGATCGTAATCCCTCAATGAATCGCTCGTCATGGATCGTGAGCATTGTTACCGCATCGTACATTGTCGTACATCTGCTTTCCTGGACATTAGACACGTAACTGCTCAAAGGAGCCAATGTGATAACAAGAGAAAGAAAAACGAACGAGAAATCGTCAAGAATTGCTACGGCAAGAACGGTTTGCCAACGCTTTGACGATTGCGGAGTGGATGGTTGGTCAAAACCGTAGTCGAGGAAAACGAAGCTGGGGCGAAAAGTTATCAACAATCTTGACAAACTCACCATTTTGACGCTAATTTCACTGATTTTTAGTGAAATTAAGCGAAAAGTCGTAAAAATATGGAAAATCATCTGGTTTGGACGTTTTCAACCGCAAAATTCAGATATACGAGAATCTGGCAACGTGGCGTCATTCGACCGATTTTTCTAGAGATCTTCTAGACTTTAGAGTGAAATCTAGAGATTTTCGGTAGAAATGCAATTTTAACTTCCTTCACATCGTCTAACCTTGCAACGCTCATCAGTTCGTTTCGGTTTACCATGCAACATCGACAAATGTCAAAAAAATGGTTTTCTCTCGCTACGAACCGTCGCGTGATTAACTGTTGACGTTCCTCCGTCAGTTGACGCGCCAGTCGCCACAGGGAGAAGAAGAGGGAGGGACGCGAAAAAAAAACATTATTTTTAACCTTCTAGCCTTCTAGACTTTCGAGAGCGGCCTGTTTTGACGTGTTATCCAAGAGTTGTGGGCAGAGAAGAAAAAAAAAGAACCGAGGGGAGTTTCCCCACTTGCGCCTGAATCCTAGGCTACGGAGTCGAAGCGCTTCCATGCACCTTCAGTCGAAACCGCTTATAACGCGAAAACTCTTGGTGAAAAAAGAGTTTCGTATTTTCCTCTGAGTTTCGATTGGGAGTATACGGAAAATCGATCGCCCATTTAAACACCGTTTTAAATCGTTTTTAAAGTGATACTGATCGAGGAGATGAGATCGAGATAATTTAACGTGAAAGGAAAATATCCTGCAGATGAAATTTGATTTGTGACGCTAGGGATTACGAATCACAGCGCAAGTTGCAAAATTACGAAAAAACGTCTCGCCTTTTTTGAACATTTGAAATCCAATTTCTTAGTCTGTAACCTTGTACTTTCCTGTTTTTTTTTTTAATTTTGAAACCTATGGGACAACTTTGTATTTGCGATTTTTCATTTAGTAGAGACTCAGCGATAAACACGTAAAAACATATCCGCGTCAAGAGTACGTTACGTGCACGTCTTACGCGATAAGCCGGGGTTATATGGCCGAGTTAGGTGCGTGGAGTTTTGCTTACGAGTTGACACAAATATACAACGCGTTCCGCGTGGAAAGTTTTTTTCTTTCCCGTAATTAGAAAAAGAGACTCGTAAAAAGGATATAATGTTAAAGCAATTTTAAGCTAATATCGTTAAGCGTCGTTGCGGAAAAAGCTTTTGACTATTTAAGGTCATACTGTTTTTACTATACGATTTTCTACATCATTTACAGTCCGCTGTGTAAGATTTTGCTGGCACGAGCTTTACGAAATTGGTAGTCTTGGAATATAAAAATTTGGAATTTTGAGCCGTTTGGTCAATCGAAGTTCGGGTTTCCTACCCCACCCCATAATTTTGTCGATGACATTTTGGCGTGTGATATTATATCATGCTACCTTGGAAATTAGTTCTCGCAGATTCCATTGCGGCGCTCATCTCCGAGTTGGTCCGTCGGTAAGTACGAGCGACAATGTTGCTGAGCGGAAGGGAGCGCATTTTACCCTACTGACTCGAGTCGGGGCTGTGTAGAAGTTTCGCTACGGGTGTGACTTCACTAAGAACAGCGATCATCATCATTTGGACCCACTTTGAGATTATTCTCTTTAAGAGGGAGCCGCACACCCGCTCCCCCTCGTCCGCAGATTGGAGTGACAGTTTCCCATGGATTTCCTAAACGGCTTTTCAGAATTTCATGAAATTGG